>JBBYHQ010000014.1:2004849-2017514 GCA_038382645.1 Spergularia azorica
TATACTGAGTATGTTATAATCACAACAAATTTTTTGTTTATGTTTTTCAATATTAGGGTATACGATCCTTAAAATAATTTTTTTTCAATATATTCAAAGTAATAACATGTTACATGGTTGATTTAAACATTTGAATTCCCGTGCATTTGCACGGGCCAAAATACTAGTTTAGCTAAAAAAAGGTAGCCTCTGAAGGCCACAAAAAATATGTTTAGTAGTAACTAGCTAGCAAGTCATAGATGCCATGGACGGAGATAAGTAGTTCCTTAAAGACTAAGGATAGTAATGTATGTGTTGGGCATTCGAATATTACAAAGGTCATTTACAAATTACATATAGCCAAACTAAAGCAATCTCTTTTTAGAAAGTCATTATCAATCTATTAGTAATAGTATACAGAACTAAAAAGCTACCTCAATCACTTGATTCAGTTCCTTACATATGTAGGCATGTGCACTCGTCATCTATTTCTTTTGAGTTAAAAGGACAATCTTTTATCTACTATCGTGTCCATTTCAAACTCGAGCGGTTTATGCATATAGCTAAATATTACTCTCAACTCTCAACGTTCCGATACCAAATTAAACTCAAGACCAGGCCACCTTAATTAATACCTTACTATTGCATGATTTGTGTGATTTTTTTTATTGTTCACCCTTAGCTTAATTATGACTTACTCGAAAGTTCGATCATGGATTACTCCTTATGCATTGTGTTTTTATAATGGACACATTATACTCATGGTTAGCTTGACGATCTAATCCATTTAAATCTAAATTCCGTTGCTTTATTTCCCAAAACGATTGTAATAAATTAAAAGAGAAGAACAGATAAAATGAAGAAATTTTGGCTGAATTGTAATTTGTAAGAAAAACATATAAACACAGAAGCTAGTAACAGTCAAAATAATATGTAGCATTATACAAAAAGCTTAGCAGGATCGAAGTCATCTGGCTGCAGCAGCTCGATCATAATAATGATCAAAGTGATAGCTAGCTGTACTATATATCTTCAAATAATCCAAAAGTAACTTATTAAGTATTAACGTACAATTAACATGCTAACATTCTCCAAAATAATGCATCATATATCAAAAAGAAAAAATGTCACATTTTATACTATCAAATAATTAATTAATTTGATCAACTTTTTTTTTGTCTTCTCAAAACGCAAATTTTATGCTAAAAGTTATGAAAAATCCCCTAGAAAAATAAAGGATGGAGCAAATGAAGACATTTTACGACATCCAAAATTATCATTTTTTCAAGATCCGCCACTGTTAACCAGTATATGATCAGTTTATTCAATCATGCATCGATCGATCAGTAGTAAAAACTTGGTCGCACGTCGAACGACAACGTACGTAAAGTAAATTCAAGCTGTTCTTCCTATCATTGCTTGGATCCGCTTGAACGACTCCATCTTCTGAAGCCGCATTTGTCGTCGAAATCTCTCGATGAACAAATCCGCAACATGATCGATTTCGTCTTCGAGTTTGAAATCTTGTCCATCATTCTCCTTAGAGTTCTTCACAATATCGATGATCGACCCACTTTGATCTATCATGCGACCGTCTTCTTCGTCGAACAATGAATGTGTTAGATCAGGATACTTATCGTCGTCGTCCTCGTCTTCATAATAAAAATAGTCTGCTGATGCGCTTGCTTGCGCACCACTACCGTCGTCGTGATCATCAATTGCGTAGTTTGGGTTCGACTTGTTTGTTACGCTAGCATTGTAGAGGACAATCGCTTTGCTCTCGTTTGTCTCTTCTTCGATTTCGTCGTCGTGGTCTTTCCTGTCTAGGAGAGCTTGTATTTTGTGAGTGATGGAACCAAGGGAGAGCTTCTTGCTCTTGAGTAATGAGAATAAGAGGAGTCGAACTCGCATCGCTTGCGCCTTGCTCTTTACTCCTGTTATTTTGCCCTTTACTAGGGTGCTTAGTACGGACATGACATTCTTGACAAATCCTGAAGCTTTGTTCTTCATGTTTCCCAAGAATCAAATTTATGTAAGTGTAAGTAGATGTACGTGTATATAACGTTACTAGCTAGTACGTAATTAGAAGTGTTAATCAGAATGATATACGAAATGAATATGATAAATGAAATAGAGTTGATCAGGAAATTTTGAAAACGTATACACGTACGAAAACGAAGGAAGATCTACCAAAATAATTGAGGTACAAACTGAGGCAGATATATAGATGGGGGAAAAGTATGCAGTAGTAGTGAAATATTTAGGCACATAGATTATAAGATGAATAGGATAGTGCATGGAATATGTATGGTTTTTGCTTTATGTGACTTTAGTACTTTAGCAAGGTGGTGCATGTATTCTACGTACAATGTGCGTTGCAGCATGTGCATTTTTACATATAAAAACTTAAAGCTAAGGTAAAGTTTTAAAGGTAGAAACATAAAAAATGCATGTAGATCGATCGAAATTGGAAAGATGTTAACATTATTAGGGGTTAAAACTTTAAAAGGATATATAGCTCTAAGAAACTTCGAGGTTCTTGCTGAGTTGCTGATCATGGCTTGCTTTGTGTAAAAATCTTTAAAAATATCAGACTTCTACCCTTCTAAAGCTTTGTGCAATTTGGCAAGTGACGTATTTTGTAGCGCAATGACAAGATGTATGTCTAAATATCGTCCACATTTTTTTCTCTTTCCTGGGAAATACTGGGAGTTTATTTGTAGACAAGTAAAAAAAAGTGTCTATGCCTAGTTTATAGTAAAAATAATTAGAGGTGCAGTAAATTTTGTGGTATAATTTATTATAAGGAAATAGAGACAATCAAGGGTCCTTGATTTTGGAAATAAATAAATTTAAATTTCTTTCTATTTATAGATATGTAACAATGTTGCTTTATTACAAATGTCATAAATTTACTGCAAATATCTTAAATTTACTACACAACCATATTTTTTACTACTTACCACCTTTAATTTACCACACTTGATTATGGTATAGACAATTTTTCTATTGTCTACATATAGACTCCTAGGATCATCCTTAATTAAAATGGTAGTCTCTATTCTAGCCCGTTTTTTCTCATCATCACTTTTGGCTTTGAAAGTTCGAATCCTCTATAAGTATGGAGTAAGGCTATTTTGATAGCTAAAAATCTAAAATTCTAGAGGTCTACATAGAGATGGCTTTTAGGGCGGGCGAGATCAAGCTTAGGACCCCCGCCCAGGGACCCCGATTGCTCAAGAGCAAGTTTGGTTGGGTTCTCGATGTTTTAGGGCTCCTAATTTTTTACCAAACTCTATAGTTAGCAACAATGTAGGACCCCAATTTTAAAATTTCTCCCAGGCCCTCGAGGTTTCCCAGATTGCTAAGCGTCTACACTGTAGACACTTAAATTGTCTACAGTTAACATTAATTTAACTACACTAACCAAATTATACTACCATCACAATTAATTTACCATCATATTATTCAATTTTATCGTTGATATTATTCATTGCAAATTAATTTTACTACCGCTAACTCAATTTTACTACTACTTACTAAATTTTACTAGATACATATGCATATAGTAGACAAATTAAATTAACTGTGTCTACGTTGTACACCTCTAGAGTTTAGGATCTTATTGTCTATATAGATAATCCGTACATATTATAAAACATTATATGAGTGCCTTGGCTTTTTGGTTATCTTAGGGTGAAAGAAGAAGGGAGAAATGGATTGGAAGTTTGTGAAATTTATAGTCTGATAAAATAATCAAAATGACACTCATATATTTGTGGATTATCAATATACATTAAGTGTTTTTGATAGATTGGCAATCAAGATTATTAGTTATCGTGAGACATTTTCATACTAGACTTTGTCCAAAACTATTGGCAATGGCGACTTTAGTATGCAAAGCAGGGAAGACCTATTGGCGATAGTGGCTATATTAGTTTGTTATTCATTAGGCATGCATAGTAGCTTTAGTTTTTGTATGTAAGAAAATTTATATTATATATTAAAAGTTGTGTTAGAGGCAACGACCACGTTCACCAGCTTCAATTAGGCCATTTGTCATGCCACGTGACATGTCTCTTTAATTTTTACTTAAAAATTTCATTTAAAATATATTTTATTGAAATAAATTGAAATTCATTAATATTATCGTCAAACAGCATTTATATAAAGAATTAAAGTGACAAATAACATCAAATAAATCCAATTGACACAATTCTACCCTAATTAACAAAATTAATCCCTTGCACGTCGACATCTTTGCGTCTTTTATCGGCATCAGAGATCTATGTAACTCGGAGAAGAAAAGGCAATTAAAGTAGTTAATGGTATTTGATCCCGAATTCAGCATACATCGCAACGCCATGACAAAATAATTAATGAATATCAGATCTTTGTGGAAATCTCGCGAATCTCAGTATAAACCCACATATATGGTGGTAGCGAAACCCTCTCGAGGAGGTAGAAACAAGTTATTTAAAATGTCTTTTACTGTAAATAGTGTAGATGGACATTCCATCAATGGTGATATATAAGTAAAGTATTCCATATATAAAAAATGAGCTTATTTATTTATCATAAAAAAAATGAATATTTACTATTAATTGATTTTATTTTTACCTTATTATTTTGTACCTTCTTTATTATTTATTTGAACTGGAAAAACATCATTTATATTGAAAGTTAACGTTTTATAAATGATACTCCGCAGTAAAGTTTTTGTTAAAATTGTTTGTTTACAATGGAATAAAATGATAAAATTTATTTCGGGCGTAGCTCAGGTAGTAATCTAGTAGTATTATAGTTAAGTTTAGAGAGTGATAGAGGATAATGGGAAATTGAGTGAGGGTGGCCAAGAGCATAAAAAAAATAGATGTAAAACTTTGGAACGCCGTACCCCCCTTATAAATTAACCACTCACTTTTTGTTTATAATTCGTTAATTGTCGTTTAAATAGATGAGAAAGTCTCGACATCTGTCACGTCATTAACCCCGGGCTTATATTTTCATTTAAATGGTGGATTATTGATATACAAGACCGTTTAGATGTAAATAAAGCTCTACTCATAATATGTAACTAGATTTAAATTTAAACCAGCTGGTGTGTATTAAATATCATACAAAATAAATAAAATAATTTTCATATACATGATGTTCTACTCGATCCGATGTTATATATGAGACGTTGTCGTGTATCGATATATATGGAGTATACTATTAAGCTTAAGAGATTGTACCATAATTGTTAATTTTAATCCTTACATACGTCTACCATCATGTTGATATACTAGTATATGACATGGCCATATTATTAGTGCCCCCTAAAAAGACATAAAATCAAAACACATTTGTTTTCTTTTACGATGTAATAATTAAAGAGAGATCAGACAAGAAATTCTAAGTCACATATTTGTTGTTGAATCTATAATTACACAAAATAATTTACCTGATATAGAAAGTTGATTGACCCATAATTTTCGAGTAGTAAGCTCAAATAGTGGCCAATACTTTTGCTTAAGTGGTGGGTAGCTACATCTTACTGTGTACTAAGGAGTGAAAGCTCACAACTCCCACACTATATAAATGTCACCATTCACTCACAACTTATTCAATTCATGTAAAAGAGTTTCTTAAGTACAAAAAACAATTGGAGATTACATTTCTTTTCGTTTACATTTCATCTACAAGTTCTTCAAATTTGTCTCAAATTAGTTATATATTTGTTTACAATATTTCGAAATGGCTGGAGGATTTGTAGGTGGCGCGAATCCTAACCGAAACTATGAAGGTGGCATGACGCTCTTTGTGGTGATCACTTGTTTGGTTGGTGCCACGGGTGGTCTCATCTTTGGTTATGACATCGGAATTTCAGGTCAGCATTTCGAATAAAACATTTGTTTTCGATGTATAAATACATTATTAGTATTAGTATTAGTACCAGTGTTTTAAATGCGCATTTAATTTATATTGTATTGATTGATTTCGCAGGAGGAGTGACATCTATGGACATATTCTTGAAGAGGTTTTTCCCATCAGTGTACAAGAAAGAAACAGCTGATGCTGCACATGAAAGTGCATACTGCAAATTTGATAGCCATCTTTTGCAACTCTTCACATCATCACTCTACCTTGCAGCTTTAGTGGCTTCCTTCTTTGCCTCAGTGATCACTAAAACTTATGGTAGAAGGATCTCAATGTTCCTTGGTGGCCTTACCTTTCTCATAGGATCTTTGCTCAATGGATTTGCGATGAATGTATTCATGCTCATTGTCGGTCGTGTCTTCCTTGGTATTGGAGTCGGATTTTGTAATCAGGTAATTAAAAAAAACCCTACACATCACGATAAATTCATTCAACACGTAATTTAATTAAGGTCGTCACACAATAAGTGTGACAACTGAAATTAAAACTCGTACGTAGACCTACCTCACCATGTCTTTAGATATCTTATAACTAACAAATTTAATGTACTATGTTGAAAATGGACATACAGTCTGTACCAGTGTACCTCTCGGAAATGGCACCAGCAAAAATGAGGGGAGCTCTAAACATGTTGTTTCAAATGGCAACAACAATTGGAATCCTAGCTGCAAACTTGATCAACTATGGAACATCAGGTATCAAAGGTCACCTAGGTTGGAGACTATCACTAGGACTTGCCGGTGTACCAGCCCTAATGGTGACCGTAGGCGGCCTATGCCTTCCCGACTCCCCAAACTCATTGATCGACAGAGGCCACAGGCAAGAAGCGAGGAGGATGCTACAGAAGATTAGAGGAACCGAGAATGTGGACGAGGAGTTCCAAGACCTCGTTGAAGCTAGTGACGCCTCTAAGAAAGTCGAAAACTCTTGGAAGAACATCATGTTGCCTAAGAACCGCCCTCAACTTATCATGGCAATTCTTATTCCTTCATTTCAACAACTCACTGGGATCAATGTGATTATGTTTTACGCTCCTGTTCTTTTCAAAACCCTTGGATTTGGTAATGATGCTGCACTCATGTCGTCTGTCATTTCCGGTGGTGTCAATGTTCTTGCCACTCTAGTTTCCATCTTTTCTGTTGACAAGGTTGGAAGAAGGGCTTTGTTCCTTGAAGGTGGAGTTCAGATGTTTGTTAGTCAGGTAACGTATATATAATTAGAGAGACTGTTTCTAAATGACTCGTAATAAAAGAAAACATTTATCGACTACTAATTTTTGTTTATTTTAACCTTGCAGATATTGACAGCAATCTTCATTGGGAAGACATATGGAACCACAGGAGTAGGGGCATTCTCAAAGGGCAATGCTGACTTGGTTGTGTTCCTAATTTGTGCATACGTGGCGGCATTTGCATGGTCATGGGGTCCTTTGGGATGGTTGGTGCCAAGTGAGATCTTCCCACTCGAGACTCGATCAGCTGGACAAGCCATTACTGTGATGTGCAACATGATCTTCACCTTCATCATTGCACAATGCTTCCTTACCATGCTTTGTTACTTGAAGTTTGGCCTCTTCCTATTCTTCAGTGGGTTCGTCGTAATAATGACTATCTTCATATACTTCTTCTTACCCGAGACGAAGAATGTCCCCATCGAAGAGATGTACTCAGTATGGAAAGCGCACTGGTTTTGGGGAAAGTACATCCCTGACGAAGCTTTGGGCAGCTATGCCAAGAACATCCAACTCCAAAACAATCCTTGAAAAACAAGGCTTGTTCGACAAGATTAGGCTTTTTTTCAATCTAGGATGTTTTAGGTGTAGGGCACTCGTAGTCTTGGTGTTCGATATAGAGGTGGAGGAAAAAGCAAGAACAGAACCCACATAAAGGCCTCATACACATACATGATAATGTGTAGGTGGTCTAACATTACTGCTTGAGTGCAGAATAATTCTTTGTGTTTCTTTTCATTCCCTTTTTGTAGTCCTCTATGTTGGACAATAAATTTTGACTATGAATTAAAATGTTTTTTTTTCAAGTTATTCGATCGATTCTCGTTATTGTGTCACATTGCTCAATTTTATTACAATGTACGGAGTATCTTTATGTTGCAATATATTGTTTTCTTCAAAATCAGTGAAGGATATCTAAAAGACGTCAAAAAAATCATATATTAAAAACGAATCATTTTTTTTATGCGGACGTATAGTTTCGTCTCATCAAACTTTGTTCATGTTGTTAAACAAAGTTTTTAGCTAGGACACTTTTACCTTAAAATTGGCCTCAGTTTTAGTTAAATTTAGAATTGGTCCAAATAGAGTATTAATTAATTTAAAGACTTTTGATCATCTAGTAACTTAAAACTCTGAAAGGTCGTAGAAGAATAAAATTATACGGAGTAAACTTTTCAATGTTGTTCTTGGACAATGATCATAACTCTAAATCAAATATAACTTTTTTCTAGGCTATTGTTGTACTTGATTAACAGATTTCCGATAAACAGTACAAGAAATATTAGATTAAAAATACAACCACCAATAAAAACAAGTTTGTAAAAGTACTTGTATTAGATTATAAAATGATACATATACTCGTGCAAATCTACTATCCATCGAGGTATAAAAAGTAGGACATGAGATTCACACTCGTCACTCGACAATCCTTGCATTTACACAACAATCATCCCAGGTTCGTAAGGTACTTGAGAAGGTACAATCCACTTATCATCTCCATAAAATTTGACAGGTGTAAACCCTTCGATTTGTGATGCACTAAGCTTCTTAATTCCCTTCCACTTAACACGAGAATTTTGTGCAGCACCGGGTCCTCTATTCTCATATTCACCAAAATAGCACGTATCTTCGCCAAAGGTTCCCATCCACGGCTTCCATCCTTCAGGGGCGATGGAGTCGTCGATAGACGATTGCATATAAATCGTCCTCGCGAATTTTTTCCAAGGGGTGCCTAGGTAAGCCTTGTTCTTATGACGAAGTGGGTAGTAAGCAGGATCAGCTACAACACTACAGTTTTGCATCACGAAACCTGTAGGCTCTTTTTCGTTGATTCGGCCTTGCGCTGTTACGGTACAAGATTGTGTTTCCAAAGGCTTACGTACAATGAGCTTGCAGTTCTGGAACACAGCAACAGCATTACCCAAGATGAAATCGATTGTGCCGGAGATGGTGCAGTCACGGTAGAATTGTCTGTGGCTGTGGGCATAGAGCGTGTCCTTGAAGCCATCGATTTGGCAGTTGTAGAAAATTGACATGTCAGATTGGACTAAGAGTGCAACTGCTTGATGCTTCTCTGGACCTGCTGAGTTCTCGAAACCTATGTCTTTTCCCACGAAATTGCTTCCCATAATTGCTACATTATGAAAAAAAAAAATTTTCAATAATATATTCAAATCAAACGTTAACAAATGAAAACAACAGAACGGAAAAAATAGTGATTATTGACTTACAAACTGTTGCGGTCTTGAGGGCTACAAAGCCATCAGCAAAACTCTTTTTTCCGGTAATTTTAGTCTTGGTAGGTCCATCACCAACGAACATAACATGCGCCATAGATGGCTCTACGACAACAGTCTCCTCGTACACTCCTTCCTTGATGTAGATCACAAACGTTTTGTTAGCTCCTGTTACGGCCTTGTTCGCGTCAATTGTAGGTACAGCCTTTAAGGCCTCCCCAATAGTCTTAAACTTGCCACTTCCGTCTTTAGCCACCACAACGTCCGCCTTGATTTCTGGCCCTGGTGTTTGTAGAAGCCTCCTCTGCTTCATGTCTACCCAATGAGGGAGTTGGTTGTGTGCAACGTGTTTTGATTTTGTTTCTGCAATATCAAGCGTGCGTTTTGATTTGTTAAGATATAGCCAATTATTGGGCCTCAACCATTAGTCTAGAGTTTTGGTTGAATTGGTTCTTTAACATGATTAATTAAAAGGCCATTATTTTTGTTATGATTTTATAAGGAAATAAGTTAGGCATGCAAAGACCTTATGTCTAAGGTTATCGACTATGACCATAAAATGCATGGAACCATACCCCATTTCCGGGAATATTAATTATTAGCTGCTCTCCTATGTATTAACGGAAAAAATATACGACACTAACGTATGTACATACCTTGTTTCTCAGAGAGGAAACGGCCAAGATCACCCAAGCCAGGAATGTCCAAAGTCTTGAGTAGAGTCGAAAGTTGTGTAGCCATGGCTAACCCATTAGTAGTAAGTTCTTGTGACGCGTTCAACATCTTCTTCATCTCCTCACCAGCATGTCTGGTCGTGTTCTCGAACGCATCGATGCAACTTTCTTGGAACGTAAGCGCACCACTTATCCAAACCCTCATATTCTCAACGTAATCGTCAAGCTTATCAAACTCAAATTCACCCATTTGGTCGACTGTCCTCTTAAGGTCAGTAACCGCGTACTCCATCACTATCTTACAAGTTTCGAGTGCCTCGGACGTCCTAGGGTCGTCCTTGGCCGCTTTTATTGTGCTAGAATTCGCCAACGCGCCTTCAATTGTCTCCATTGCTGCGTTGAAGGCCGTCTTTATAAGCTCCTTTGGATCAGAAGTGTTTGTATGTGAGAGAGATTTCACACACGCTTGTCGATAGTCCGTTGTTTGGCACAAGGACTCGACTGATTTCGAAGATGTTGACAAGTCTCCATGGCCTCCACTTCCGTTATTCGATGAATCGTTCTTTTTGCCTATGTCTTTTACCCCCACCGCGACAGCGGCCACCATCGCGACCAACATAAGAGAAGACAGGCCGATAACGGCCAGTCTTCTCTTCTTCTTTTCAGAGCTATTGAAATTGTCATCACCTGACATTTTACCGATGTAAAAATTTTAATATGTAAAAATAAAAATAAATAATATGGGTTTCTAAAGGATTCCTTAATTTCTTTTCTTAACTAGACTACAAGAAATTTTTGGGAATCATAAATTAAACATTTTTGTTAAGCTTGTTGTGAGGCTATCATAAGATTACGGACGGTAATATAGTAGGAGCGACAATTGTTGTGTTACAATTTCAGTTTGGAGTTCTTGAAAAGCGGAATTAATATAGTTAATCCCTTAATTTAGGGGTTGCAATGTAAGGCTCATAAGAAATTACACTTGTCTTACACGTTTTGTACATATCATGTTAATTTGTTTGTTTTTGTCTTTCAAATGAAACAGATCATTTTTCTTGTTTTTACCATTTTTTTCGTTGCACCTTTTTTTTCTCTCAACTCTTTCTTTTCCTATTATCTATCTACGGATTTTCTAACGTGTGCCCATATGGTACATGTTAAAACTCAATTTCTTTCCGTAATTAAGTGATATTCTCACTTGAAAAAACAAATTGTGGAATCTTTTTGATTAATTCAGGAGAATATCACTTAATTAAGGAAGCAAATAAAGCTTATTATGTGCACATAAGGCACACGTTAGAAAAAATTCATCTACTATTCATTCATTTTATTGTTGTTGACTATAAAAGTAATAACAGTAAGTCTTGTGTGAGACGGTCTCACATTAACTTATTGTGAGACCATTTTTCTCTATATAAATGGTGACCTCTTTTACATTCTTAGTAACCATTTTACTTCTTTTAGTGATTGTTTTAGTTCAATGTAAGATTAGATTGCCCCATACAAAATGAGTAATTGAGTTATTTTAGAAATTATGCCTAATTTTATATGTTGTGACCCTTTTAAATCACAACTTATGTGGTTAAATCATAAAGTAACAATATCACTAAAAACAATATAATGGTCACGATCAATGTTAAACGGTTCACTTTTTACACAATTAAATCCGTCACACAATAAGTTATCGTGAGACCGTCTCATATGAGACTTGTTGAAGTAATAATAACTGTAAAGTTATTCTTAAAACCCCCTCAGAAGAATTAACAACAACAAACACTATAATATGTAGTAATGTTCTCGTTCTTACTTCTTTTAAATTGTCAAAACCACACAAGGGAACCAATTCGAATTCCCCATTACAATAATATGTAGTACATAGTCGAGAAACTTATAATAATCACAGTGTAAATAATAAGTCACCTAAAGACTCTATCCAATTTTAAATGATATTCCACTTTTATTTTGGATGACTTTTTACACATGGTAATATGTGTTTGGAAATGAAATAAAATGTGTCACTAATAATGATCATAGTTAACATAGGGATCGATGAGGTCGAACCACGTAATTTTGTATGTACTCTATTATTGAATTGTGTTTTTCTCTTTAGAATAGTTATGTGCTCTATACTATTCAAAATTACAAATCTCTAGTTTATGGTACACACTGTGATTATTGCTTTACACGAGATAATTCCAGCAAAACGAAAAATTACAACTGAACTCAATATCTATTTATGACTCCCCCTCTTTAATTAGTATATCCCGCGACATGATTTCAAAGATATATAAGAAGAAATGACCAGGTTAATTAGAAGTATAGAAATCAGAATTGGTAATCCGATCTACTAAAATGTCTAACTCCACTGACTAACTCACATATATACCTCCAATAACTCCGTAACTCCACTAAGTATATATGTTACGAAGTCCAACGCCGCCCCTACACCAACCTCTGCCCCACCGCATCAATCATCGCCGACGGTGGTCCCTTGGTGGTCCGATGACAGTCTTTGCAGTTCGATGGATCGAGTTAAGTTAGTGCAATCTATACTTATCTATTAATTGTCTACCATTTGCGCCTACGTGGCAGACTCCTAACAAATTTGCCTATGTGTAAAAA
>JBBYHQ010000014.1:2036186-2050746 GCA_038382645.1 Spergularia azorica
TTAAAAGCTGTGAGAGGCTCATGGTTCAAATTTGTCATTTCACCTATGAAATTTTGGGTTTGATCTATGGCTACTTGCAAGAGTTCTCGCAATTTAAAATCACCATCTTGCGCACATTGATATGCCATGAATCGCCAAAAATCCCAAATCTCACAAAGATCCATGTCATAGAGTCTCCAATTACTCATATACTCGGCCAATTCACGAGTTTCACAATTCATACCCTCTAGAATAAGCTTGTTTATTTCCCAATCGGAGAATAAAGGACAAATGTTACACATCTCTTCTAGTCGAGAAAAATACTTATGAAAAGGTTCATTAAGCTGAGTAACCTTTCAAAACTCCATGAATCACAAATAAATAAATAAATAAATAAAAAACAAAAATAAAATAAAATAAAAATATGTACAAAAACACAAGAACAACCAAAATCACATGGGACTAGACCATAGATGATGGTCTATACAAACATAGATTATAACAGAACAAAAAATACAAAAAAAAAAAAAAAAATCGACTACCATAAAAGAAATCATGGAGAATAGCTTCTTCTCCAAGCTTCCCTAAAACTTACTCTACAAGTTACAGAAAAAAAGCTCGATTTCTATGGCTAATACTAGACGAAAGAATAATCAGATTGCACCGTCTTCATCCTCACATAGTACCGAACAGAATGGTAGTAATAAGATAGCAAATAAGACAGCAACTCTGGAGAAAACAAATACCCAGCTTGATGTTTCGGCCGAAGAATCGGAAATGGAGCCGGAAAAAGGTCCGACGACGGTCACCCTTATGGATTTCATGAAGGCAGCAAAACACACAACTGCTAAACCGCCACACAGCGTAAGAATTTTTTATTCTCCTATTCCAATTGTCCCAAATTCGTATGTTACTGCTGAAGTGACTGATGTTAGTATGGTGGAAATGGTGGTATTGATGAGGTTAATAATGATAAAAACATGGAGAAAGAAGGGGAGGAAAATGGGATTAAAAAAACTAATTACAGGAACATTTTGGAAAAAAAAGGCAGGAATGCAGTTAGAGTATATTCCAGGAGATGAGATTGAGGTTACGATTGAATTGGATGACATAAAAGAGGAACTGAAATTTTGGGAAAATACTCTTACTGGTCATGTAATTGGGTCAAAACCAACAGAGAAGAATTTAATGGAGTATGCTAAGAAGCATTGGAATTTTGTTAAAGAACCACTGATTCAATACTTTAAAAGAGGATGTTTTTTTTTTTTTTTTTTTTATCAAATTCAGCTCTGCTACTGATATGGAGGAAATTCTAAGAGGTGGTCCATGGTATTATGGGGAGAATGCCTTCATTCTGAAGCAATGGACTACGACTTTCAGCCAAGAAATGGAAGCAATCTCCAAAGTGCCAGTTTGGGTTCTTTTCCTTGAATTGGAACCGCATTATTGGTCATAGAAAGCCCTGAGCAAGATAGCAAGTGTGGTGGGAAAACCATTGTTTGCAGATTTAAGGACTACCTTGAAGGAAAAATCTCCTTTGCTAGGGTACTTGTTGAGGTGGATGTCTCAAAAGACTTGCCTGACTCTGTTGCTTTTAAAACCCCATATGGTGACAGTGTACAAGCAATAAAGTATGAATGGGTGCCATTCTTTTGTCAATGCTGCAAAAAACTTGGTCATGTTCAGAAGAGGTGTAAATGGCAGAAAACAGAACCTGAGCAAAAGGAGAAAGGGAAGACAAAACGAAGCTATAAGCTGAAGGAGAAAATTACTCAGGAGGAAACAAACCCAGCTGAAAAATCTGATACTCCTCCTGCAAGTGAGGAAGTGGAGAGTGCCCCTTCCAATCTTATAAAAAATAGTGTAGATAAGGATGATTTTACACCTGTTGTCAGTAAAAAATCCAAACTCTCACTTGCAAAAAATCTGGCATTTGCAAAGAACAGATTTCAGGCACTGGAAAACAATGAGCATGACTTGATTCCATCCAATCTGTCAAAGGAGGAGAAAGTCAATATGATGGCTCAATCAGTCATAGTGGAAAGTGAAGATCCTGGAGGGGGATATTTACTTGAATGATCATCTCCTCATGGAATATGAGAGGTTGCAATCAGCCTCGATCACAAACTGCCGGAGGTAGCTCACTACTTCCTCAGTAATAAAGTGGATGTGCTTGGATTAATAGAAACTAGGGTGAAAGAAACAAAGGGTAAGAAAATAGTGAACACTATGTTTAAGAGTCTTGGAAGCTTCGAGAACTATGCCTCTCATGGTAATGGAAGAATTTGGATACTATGGAACAAGAAAAATGTGGATATTAAGATTCTTACAAGTGTAGCTCAGTATGTGCACTTTCAGGCAACCTGCTTGAAATCTCATTTTACCTGCTACATTACTATAGTTTATGGATATAACAAAGGAGAGGATAGGAGATCTCTTTGGGATTTTATCAGACAAGAATCAGCCTCATGTACTTCTCCATGGTTGCTGCTTGGAGATTTTAATGTGGTCTTGGACAGTAGTGAAAAACTTAGCAAGGGAGCATTGAATAAGAAAGATGTAGATGAGTTCTATGACTGTATCACTCAGTCTAAGCTGGCTCACCTTCATGGCACTGGATGTCAATTCACCTGGAACAATTTGCAAGATGGCACTGATTCAGTCTGGGCCAAGCTTGATAGAGCTCTGGTGAATCACATATGGATTGCTAGTCAAATCACATATGGATTGCTAGTCAAATCACTTCCTCTGTGCTATTTCTTCAACCTGGCCTGTCAGATCACTCTCCAGTCCATGTAGAAGTTAAGCTAGGAGTGGTAGACTATCCTAGAAGCTTCAAGTTCCCTAATGCATGGTGCACTGGCCCTCAATATGAAAATCTGGTTAAGGAATCATGGAGCATAAATGTAAGAGGTACAAAGATGTTTACATTCATAGAAAAGCACAAGGCTTTGAAGAAGAAGTTGAGAGAACTGCACAGGGAGCTCAAGTATTGCAGAGAGGGTTCAAAAATGCAGGGAAGATCTGTTCAATATTCAGAAAGAAATTCTTCTACACCATGAGAAAATGAATGACATGAAATGCATGAAAGAGAAGCTCATCAAGGTTGAAAAAATGGACCTGTGCTTCTACTATCAAAGATCTAAAATCAGAGATGTGAAAATGAATGATGTTGGAACCAAGTATTTTCATGCAAAAATGACAGAAAAGAAAATTCAAAATTATATTGGGAAAATTCCTGACCAGCAAGGTAATTTACATACCACTCCTGATGGTGTCCATAAAGCATTCCTGGATTACTATACAGATCTGCTTGGAACACAGCATGACGTGGAAATTGATGCTAGTGCTTTTGAGGGTCCAGTTATCAGCCCTGAAAATCATAAACTCCTCATGAAACCTTTCTCCAAGGAAGAGATTAAGGCTGCTCTTTTTTCCATTCATGAAGACAAAAATCCGGGGCCAGATGGATTCACTTCAGCCTTCTATAAGAACTTCTGGGATCTTTTAGGAGATGAATTGGTTCAGGCAGTGATGGACTTCTTTAGAATTGGTAAAATGCTCCGACAAGTCAACTCCACATTAATTGCATTGATCCCAAAAAAGAGCTCTCCCCATTCAATCATGGATTATAGACCAATCTCATGTTGTAACACTATCTACAAGATCATAAGCAAGGTAATTGTTGCCAGAATTCAACCTATTTTGACTACAATTATTGGAGCAGAGCAGTCTGCTTTTGTCCCTGGCAGAAACATCTTCGACAACATCCTTATTTCCCAAGAACTTGTACGGATATATGACAGAAAACACATTTCTCCCCGTGCTACCATTAAGGTGGATATAAAGAAGGCCTTTGATTCAGTATCATGGTCAGATCTTGAATCTCTCCTCATCAAATTTCACTTTCCAGAAAGCTATGTAAAATGGATAGAGGCATGTCTCAGCTCAGCTCATCTGTCTTTGAGTATTAATGGAGCTCAAGTAGGTTACTTCCCAGCAAGAAAAGGCCTCAGACAAGGAGACCCTCTATCTCCTTACTTGTTTGTGCTATGCATGGAAGGTCTTTCGAGGAAACTCAGGAAGCTTATCCACTCAGAAGATTACTCTCAGCACCCCAAATGTAACAAAGCCAATCTAAATCACCTGCTGTTTGCTGATGATCTTCTCATATTTGCTAGAGGTGATATCAAATCAGTGACAGCTGTTAACAATGTTCTAAAGGAGTTTGAACATCAATCTGGTCTTGCTGCCAATCCAATGAAAACCAATATGTACCTTGGTGGCATAAAGGACTCTGTTGCAGAAACAATTGCTGAAAGGACTGGATTTGTGATTGATACCTTTCCCTTTAAGTACTTGGGTGTTCCCTTACACTCTACAAGACCGAGAGCTTCTATGTATCATCCCCTTATAGAAAAAATCAAATCTAAGCTTTCTCACTGGGCTAATTCCTACATCTCTTATCCTGGGAAGCTGCAATTGGTGAACTCTGTTATTCAGGGCCTTCAAACTTACTGGGGTTCTGTCTCATTGCTCCCGATAGTGGTTCTAAAGAAGATAAGCAGGCTGTATAGGGAATTTTTCTGGGGCATTAATGATAATAGAGGTAAGATCACAATGATTGCTTGGAAGAATTTATGCTCACCAAAGAGGGAAGGAGGTTTGGGGATCAAAGAAGTTTTGAGTTGGGATAAAACCATGTTCACAAAATGGATTATAAAGCTGCAAGTATGTCCTGAAAATGTATGGTGCAGATAGGTAAGTGCCTATTATCTAAAGGGCAACAACTTTTGGAATTGTGGTGACAAGCATGATACTTCTGTAGCCTGGAAAGGCCTGATCAGGCTTAGAGATGAGATTATTGGAAGCCTAGGTGATACTCAACTTGCAGAAAAACAGATTAATGACTGGAGCAACAACAGATTAGCAGGAAATAACATCTATGAGTTCTACAGGAAGCAGAGAGAAGAATTCAGGTGGGCAAAAACTGTTTGGGATACTTGTTGTGTCCCAAAGAGCTCAGTTATAGCTGCTTTGGCCTGCCAAAATGCACTCCCTACAATAGATAACCTGCAAAAAACAGGTATTTGCACTCCTAACAGGTACAATCTATGCTGCTGCAAAGAAGAAAGTGTTCACACTAGTACAAAACATACCATAGACGTCGGACTTTTTTTGATAATAGACGTCAGATATGGTGTCGACGTTAAATTGGTCGACATCTATTAAAAACAGATAGACATGGGTTTTTAGTCCCATGTCAATCACTTTTATAGACATGAGATTTTTGTAAAAATCCGACGTCTATACAGACCTTATACATCGGATTTAGTTAAAAATCCCATGGCTATTCTTGGAATAGACGTCAGACTTTATTGAAGTCCCATGTCTATTACTGACCATAGACATCAGTCTTTTAAAAATCTCATGTCTATTATTAATATAGACATCAGATTTCGCTGGAAAACCGACATGTATGTATCTTATATAGACGTGTGTTGGTACAGAAAACCCACGTCTAATTATGCAATTTTTTTTTATATAAAACCTGCAGCATTTCCACCAGGCATAAAGCCACAACAATACATAAATCTACTCCAAGACAACCAAAATTCATTTAAACAACCAAATTTCATTCAATATGTGTCTTCCCATTCCCCAACATAACTCATCCATACATATATATTTCCTAGAGTTCATCTACCACTACAAGTCTACAATACTATTGGTGTGCCCCAACGCAGCTCTATCAAACAAAGAACTACAATATTGTTGTGCCCGAATTATGCCTAACTAAACATTAAGATAGTAGTTCGCCCATAAATCTCGAACCTCGTCAATGTCTTCCTGAGAGTAGGGCGTTGTGTCTTGAAATTGCTGAAAATTTATACATTTAAAATGTGTTACAAAATGATAAATCACATGTTGTAACATACACTAGATTTAATTGTACTTCACATGATTTTATGTAAAAAAAAAAAAATTTCCAGCATGTATCTCATGACGTAAACCCATTTTTGGTACGTAGGGTCTATGCGATCAACAGTTACCATCCATACCAAATACTTGGTTGTTTCCTATAAGATTTACGGATTACGACACTAAACAAGAAAAGAAAGCGTCAAGGGCGGAGCGAGGGGGGGTTCAAGAGGTTCAGTTGAACCCCCTCTCTTTAAAGATATAAATCAGTTGTAGTAGGAAATATCAATTCTCTTGGGTTGGCGTAGCGGATAGTGTGTATAACAATATCTCCTCAGGTCGCGGGTTCGAGTCTGTTTCAAAGGAAATGTGATTTTCTTTTTTTTTTTTGGCTCATTAAATTAACAAAAATGTTGCACCAGCAGGATTCGAACCTGCTCTATAGGCTAAAAACCTCAATATTCAACCATATTGCCACTATGACAACGTTATAACTACTGTACACTTTACTTTGACAAACATTTTATTTATAGTTTGATAAAGCTTAGTAAGTGATACTTTCTTATATTTTCAATTTTTCACGCTGTGAGATTTAGATTTAAATAATTTCAACTATACGGAGTATTAAATTAACCTAAAAAAACTTTACAATTTCCCTCAAAAAAAAAAAAAAAAACTTCTACAATACTCCCTGTTATATTACACGTAGTATACAGACATAGTTAAGCAATGTATACATAAGTTTAGTGAAAATCAATTTTACTACATGTTTATTCAAAAAAAAAAAATTCCGAACCCCCTCCCACAATCCTAGCTCCGCCCCTGAAAGCGTACTACAACATGTTCTTATAGCACATCAAATGAGTCATTTTCTCTTCCATACATGTCATTAGAATGTTTTGATTGAAATGCAACAGGAAGTTCCAAATTAATCATAGTTCTCTATTTTCAGTTAAAAGGCTCATAGAAGCAGAGTGCAAATCTAGGGGAGAATCTAAATTCAATTAACAACCGGTAACCAGAACGTACATCTATTAACCTTGGGACATATTAAAAACGAAAGTAAAGGCAAAAAAAGGAAGAAAGTCGGTGCGAATCTGACCTTACACAGCAACACAAGCAATAAATTGATTCAAAGAGCGGGAAAGTGCGATTGTGGTGTATCTTTTCGGCTTTCGAGTATGGTTCTTTGGTTACTGCACAAACATACCATGTCTACTTAGATATTCATATTCAAAATCACTACAAAGATATATGCAAGGCAAGACATGATATCAAGTAAAAGATTGCAAGAAATGATGTCTTGACCACCATGCCTTTGTTTGAAACAAGTTATCAAACAAACAGAACAAGAAATTAACATGAAGAATGCTAGAAAACAACGAGGCATTCGATAAATGACACCCTCTATAAATAAGCACTATATTCAATTGCAGCTTACACAAGCAACCAGCAACATCAACATACTGTATTCATGTTATTACACATTTGTCATGACTACCAATTCCTAAAATACTTGAAAAAGTATAAGCAAAAAGAGGATTCGCAAAAAGTATTCAGCGTTTGCTATTGCTATTGAGCAGTACATGCCTTGGATTATTTGATGTGCTATTACTTCCGGAAGACAGAAAAGCGTACAATGCCAAAGTCAACATACCTCGATAACAATATCAGTCCTCGAAAAAGACAAGTCAATTCCTAACACCTCATTTTGAGTTGCTGATAAGTGATAACCATATCAATTCATACACCAAAATAAATTCACTTCAATTTGCATTACAAAAATCAGTTTTTAAAGCCTATACAAAGACCCATAAATAGGATCTGTTAGAAGTGAGATCAGTTGTTCAAAGGAGGAGCATGATGCTCTGTTAATGTTACTAATTAACTATGACAATAAAATTTCATTGAATTGCAATCCATAATTTCATATAGCCAATACTATGATCTTCACGTAGAGCATTCATGTAAAGTTCAGCAAAGTAAAAAAACCAAAAGAAAAAAAAAAATCATACAGCTCCATATATATATGAACCCAAAAGTCCAACACTTAACCTCTTTCAAGGACAATAGCACAGAAGCTTAGGCAAATGGACAAACAAACACGATTCAAGAAAATCACATTGGACAATGGAATGGTCATATATAAGCCCTACATAGCAGCAGTACCCAAGAAAAAGTGAGTGGATGCATAAAAACCTTGTCTGCCCAAACGATATAGGCAACAGGAAAGCGGATGATCAGACTACAAAGAAATGATCACCTTGAAAGTTGCTGCCATGCACAAGCCTACAGTTGAGAAGAAGTATTATGTGACAGGTAGGACAACAAGGAAATAGATTCTAGACATGGCTATGGAGTTCCCCCCCCCCCACCCCCAAGCCTTAATTCAAACCCACTCTGATCAACAACACAGACCTTGCCCCTATCAAACATAAAACCATGAGACAAAAAACCAAACATGCTTAATTTTTGGAAGAAAAAAAAAAACAAATAAGCAATCAAAGGGTATAAATTTACAGATAAACAATAAAATGGAAATTAAGGTATAATATTCTGTTATAGCCTTATAGGTAACATTTCTAAAATTACTAATTTAAGATTGGCATCAAACATTGAAATGATGACAATAATGATTTCGGGTCGGCTAACATAAATCATCATCGAAATCAGTTATAGCTAACATTTCTAAAATAACATAATTCAACAACCAAAAAAAACTTGCAGAAAAATTACCAGTGATGCTGAGAACAATGATTCCAACAATGAAGCAGAAAATCTGAAATCTCCTCTTCTGCAAGCATAAATCCATGGATCAAACCACCCTCTTTTGATCTAATTATTAATTATCTCAATGACCCATCAATCAAAATCAACCCTTTTTGCTTCCCCTAAAATCTTTGATCAAATTTAATTGTAATTAGAAACTTTGTACACTGTATAATTATAATATATGATCTTCAAATAATAATTCGAGAAGAGAGAAAAAAGAGAATCAAAGATAACGTTTGGGAAAAGAAAACCCTAGAAATCGGAACAAACCCAGAAACAATCGCACAAAAACTAATAACATAAATCAGATCAATAAAACAATCGACCAAGACAACCCAGAAACAAAGGAATTAAAGGAACAAAAATGAAACCCTAGAAACCGAAATACAATCATAATCAAAAGAATATTGATTTGAGGAGAGAGAAAAACATCTTACCCTCTCTTCGTAGATGGTAGCGCAGTCTTGCGGTGAAGAACGATGGCCATGACAAAGTTAGATGAAGAAGAAATTGCAGAGATAGGAGAGAGACAAGAGGTGAGGCGGAAGAAACAAAGTGAGGAGAGAGAAGACAAACTATAGAAGAGTCGAGAAAAAAGAGAGACTTGGGCGTTGGTTTGTGCGTGGACCGATCCTAAATTTAAGACATGGGTTTTAAAGGAAAGCTCATGTCTATAGTCTTCTAATAGACATGTGTTTTTAAAAAAAAATCGATATCTATTATTACATGTCGGCTTTAAAAGAAAAACCCATGTCTATTGTTTCCTCATTGTTTTTCTTAATAGACGTCAGTTTTCCATATATCCCATGTCTATTTACCCATGTCTATAATGGATTTTGTAGTAGTGTAATCACCTGTTCTTCAAATGTGCCTTCTCTATTGATCTTTGGGGCAATGTTCTAAGCTGGCTAGGCCAAAGAAGAAGGAGTTGGAATCTCAATCATGAAACTAACTGGTTTAAGTATCATGTTAAGGGCAAGCAAGGAGAGAAGCACATGCTGAAAAGTGCTTTTGCATACACCATCTATGAGCTTTGGAGAGAAAGAAACACGAGAAATTTCAAAGGAGTGAGCCGAACAATTGAACAAGTCGCTTATTGTATTAAATTTCATATTTGTATTAGAGCAATCGACAAATTCAATAGTGTAATTCCTAGATAATGTATTAGTGGTTAGTCTTGGGGTAGTGCCTTACTACCCTTTTTTAGTTAGATTGTATGTTCTTTTCCCCAAAATGGAAGAATAAAATGCTAATCTTTCCAAAAAAAAAAAAAACACAAAAATTTCAAAGACAAAACAAAAATGTACAAAAACCACACAAAAATAGCAAAAAGACTACAAGCGCCTCTTCCCCGGCAACGACGCCAAATTTGATATGAAGATTGTCGTTAAATCCTATCAAATTACCACAAATTACTACTTAAAGTGGATAGGATAAGTGGGAATCGAACACAAGGAAGAGGGGGAAAGTCTAATATGCGATTCTAGTGCGGAAATGAAATAAACAAAAGAAATAAACAATTAAAAGGGGCATTTTTAGTTGGAAAATTGAGTAAACAAGAAATAAACGATTTATCAAATTGATTAAAGCGACCCTCGGTGATAATCTAATCTAACACCCTAATATAGCAAGTTTTTACCTCTCTCTAATTATACCAATTCATAAATAATCTCGGTTTTCACCAATTAATCCACTTTTATGGGGAATTTGAGCAACCGCTACCAAATTCTCCTCCTTTAATCCTAATTTGTCTAGTAGCCACTCAAACAAATCAAAACCAAAGGCATGAAGAACAAGGATTAATAAAGGGTTATGAACAACCCAAATTAGTATCTAATTAGCCGCAACCGTGACACTAATCAAATCTAATATATTAGTTGCCTAATTAATTCCCCAATCACAAATTAGTTATGACAATACACTAATCATGTGAAATGTTGCTTCTTTTAGGGTTAATAATCAATCAACATCAACAATTAATTAAGCTTAAGAAATACCCAATTCAATCCAATCAACCAATTAGAGAAAACAAGGATAAATCAAGCAATTGAAGAACAAGGAATTAATTACAATGAAATTAAAGGCAAATTAGAGAGAAGAATTCTTACTGATATATAGGAAGAAAGATGTTGATTACACCAAGAGTCTAGAAGGTGATTAGCCTTACATACTAATTATTACACTAATTTTCGAATTAAAACCCATTTTTTGGATAATCTCTCTCTAAAACTCTTTCTAAAAAAATGAAGAAAAAGATGAAAATAATATGAAGGGTGATAAAAACTAGGGAGGGGTTCATGCCCCTTTATTCAAGATAAGTATAAAAACACTAGAAAACAAAATAGATATTTAGGCAAAAGAAACCGCCATTAGCCTCTTGGAAGCTTCCCGGAAGCTAACTTTCTCGACTCAAGGAAATAAATCCTCGAGTCGAGCGAGGGAATCCTCGACTCGAGGGTACACTCTCTCGAGTCAAGAATCTTGTTCTTCAAAATAACCCTCCTGTCGCCTATCCTCGAGTCGAGGATCTTCTTTCTCGGGCCGAGGGTTATAATTCTCGAGTAGAGGGACTGTGCGCAGAGCAATTTTCGAACGGGCATAACTCTCACCTCCAAACTTCATTTTGAGCTCATAATTTATCGTTGAAAAGCTAAAACGATGAACTTTCCTCTCCAATTGGAATTTCTGCAAAATATGTTTTGGTTAGAGAGTTATGATCCAATGAAGTTGGAGGTGATGGTGTGTGGTTCTCAGAGTGTGGTCAAGCGATCTTTTCCTCGAATCTTTCTCCAACTCGTAGCTTGATCCCCTAGTATTGTCCGAGACTCATCAAAAGGGTCTAAGGCCACCAAAAACTCATAAAACCAACGAATAATCTCCAAAAATACTCCAAGTGGTGGAGTCTACGAATCACGATAAAACCATGCCCAAATAGACAATAAGGCGCCTAAATCAATCGAATTAACACACCACATTTACGCCACATCACTTGAGACCATTGTAGAAGTAGAGTATGAAATCTTGATCAGTGAATCCATGATATGGGCAACTCGAGCATAACTGTTTGAATCTTTCCCAATATGTAGCAAATCGCTCATCATCCTCTTGCACGACATTGCTAATACTCTTCTTCAAGGATGAAAATTTGGTGGCCGGAAAGTACTTCTGAATGAATGCTTTCTGCATATCATCCCAGGAAGTGATGTTGTTCGCAGGAAGAGTGTAGAGTCAATCTCCTGCCTTCTCCTTTAGTGTAACAAGAAAGGCTTTCAATAAGAAGTCATCAAGCTTGACCGCAGCTGGCTTCATGCCGTTACAATAAAAGAACACATCCGACACGTGCCCATTCGGATCCTCAAATTGACCCCCAAGAAAGTGTGGGAGTTGGTGTAATAGCGCCCCGTTGATCTCCACCGCTTTACCCACTTCTTCCTCTGGGTATTTAATGCAGGACAGTTTCTTGGCGAGATTTGGGGCTGTGAGTGACCTGATACTCATATATGCATCTTTATCGGACTCGGAATCGGAATCTGAATGAGGGAATGGTAACTCTCGAAACGCTTTCCTCCCAACTCGAAGGGTCCTTTATATTTCTGAATCAAAAGGAACAAGAGGCTTAAGTAGCATGGGTGTGGACCATAAATGATCCACCACAAACACACAAAGACAAATTAAACCGTTCCCTGGCAACGTCGCCAAAATTCGACAGGCTAAAGTCGTATGCCTAACAAATATAAATTACCACACAAACCTATAAACGTAGTAAATGGGCAAGTGGGCTCGTATCGACAGAGAACGGTAATTATCAATGTATGTCGAGTAACAAATGGGGGGTTATTTAGTGTAAGTGATCAAGCAATCAAAACGCAAAAGAGTAATTTGTAAACAAATGGAGGAAGAGATCTCGGACAATTAATACCCACTATCGTTCACCTAATTGATCCTAGTTATCAACTAATCCTAACTCGTTGAGTACTTAGTTGTAGAAATATAATTTCCTATCGTTTCTTAATTGTAGCTACGAGGAGAGATCAGCCCTACCTAATAGCACTAATCGGTGGATAACAAAGACGCGCGCCTAAATTCAATCCAACGAAATCATAAAGCAATTAAACGATATCAACTAAGATTAACAAGATTTAGACACACGCGGTTTCGATCTTCAATTAATATGTTTATTCTCTCTAAGCTAATACCGATGTTCAGCATAGAAATATTAGGCTAGTTGCTACTTGTGAATCAACAATCTAACAATTAGTCCTTAAATTGTGAATCTAGCAATATGATAAAGCTAGGGCTAATTAGTTTGCAACCTAATTAAGCAATAGATCAATCAATAACAATAAGAACGAGAGAAATAAACAATACTCAAACGAATTAAAGAATTAGAATCAAACTCACAATTGTCGGTAAACTATAGTTTCGATAAATCGATCCGAAAATAAATGTCTTTAGCCTTGCATAGTATTTAAAATAAACTCAAAAAGTTCAAAATACTGAATGATAAATAATAATAAACGGAGTCTAGGTATTTATACTAAACTATTACAAAACGGATTAAGGAAATCCGCAATATAAGCCGACACAGCGGCGACGACTCGTCCCTGGCAAGACGACTTGTCGTCTGGCTTTATGCTGGCTTTCCTACAGGAGTCGTCTGTAAGTCGTCTGGACTGAGATGACTCGTCCACAATCCGACGAGTCGTCCGGCAGCTTGAACTCCGAACTCTTGTTCTTCACCTATCCGGATCTTCCTTGCTTCTCGGGATTCATTGGAACCATAGTCATTACATTCCCGAGCTTGCAAAAATCATCAAACTTGCATATATTTTTCAAATAAGCTCAAATACACAATTAATCGAATAATGCCACAAATGATCCGAAAATGATATGAATAACCAAAATATAAGCCACTAAACCCACTCTAAAGTGGGTTGTATCACAAAGGAATGCTACACCTAAACCGAGACCGGGTGCAGCTAAACCGAAGAATGTTCAGAATAATGCGTCTAGTTCTTCGATGACTGCAGCTGCGATGGGTAAGAGGAAGGCTAGTGAGTCCTCCAGATGCATTGTTGCTGGACTAACTGCGACGATTATTGGAGAACGTGCATTTGTTGAGAAAAGACTCAAAGCTGGTGAGTCTTCAAGTAACCGTGCTCGTGGCAATGCTCGTAACACATGAGGAAGTGTAGAAGAGCATTTTCAGAAAGTAAACAATGTGTTCGATGAGCTTGGGCTTGGTAAGAATTTCGAGTCCTACAATTTAGAGACCTCGTCGGAGGCGGAGCATGACATGCCGACTGCACGGTACAAGATGCCGGATTTAAATTATGGGATTACGCCCCAATTTTATGGATTGCCGAATGACAATTACTAGCTGCCACGTGGTAATTTCGAGATGCCATTTGAGTCTGACTCTCAGAGGGAAGCTAGGCTCCAAGCTATGGTCGCCACAAGGGGTTACGGGTCTTCTGGCTGAGAAACGAACCCAGGAGGAGTAGGCTCTGGCTGAGAGGGAGAGGCTCGAAAAAGAGTGAGCTGAGAGGGAGAGGCTCGAAAAAGAGAAGGCTGCTGCTTAAGCTGAAGCACAAGCACAAAAGGAGAGAGAGAAAAGCTTCAGCTGACTCAACATCCAAGAATATGAATCAGAACTTTCGTCTACATGCAATAGGCAATGGTGAAGTTCTTATTCACAGGGGTTACGCCAATCATCTCAATGAACGGAAGTTTGTAATTGTTGGTCTTGTATGTTGCATAAATCAAAACGACCTCATAGTACGCTAAGAACATATTAATGTGCTCCGGGTGTGTAACAACCCTAAATTTTGACCAAATTTAATAATACAATAATCTAGGATTGTTATGCCGCAATTGACTACTGAGT
>JBBYHQ010000014.1:2050873-2064075 GCA_038382645.1 Spergularia azorica
AATTAATGACAATGATTAGCATTAATGATAATGATTAGTATTAATTGCTAGGGCGATGAGTAGCATGTTCTAGGGCGGCGAATAGCAACTCTCCGATTATACTCCTACCATAAGATTTAGGACTAGACTTAGAAGGAAGAATTTCTGTGTGTGTTATTGCATAAACATGACGACAATATATACAATCCGATGACTTGACGGCCAAGCTAACAACCCTAGAAAACTTGCCAACGACTATGGGGAATTTACATAATGTACAAGACGCATATACGTAAGTTTCCTAATTTCAACACTCCCCCTCAAGGTGGAGCGTGGAGGTCGAGAACGCCCAACTTGGACAGTAAGATTGAAAATGTAGGAACCACATAATGTTTTCGTGAAAAGATCGGCTAGTTGAACTTCAGTGGGGACATACGTGGGCAGGATTACACCAGATTGTATTAGTTCTCGAACAAAGTGACAATCAATGTCAATGTGCTTGGACCATTCATGAGATACGGGATTAGCGGCAATATGCAAGGACAACGAGAAATGACACCGAGAGAGAACAAAATGTAACGAAGCCACTTGATCTCAGCGCAGGCATAAGCCATGGCACGGTACTCAGCTTCAGCGGAGGAACGAGAGACGGTGGTTTGCTTCTTTGTTTTCCACAAGACAGGCGAGTTGCCGAGGAGGACAAAATACCCACTAACAGAGACAGTGAGCTGAAGATCACTGTCAGATCGAAGAAGTAGGCCTTAACCTGAATGAGCTTTGACGTATCGTAAGACACGAATAGCAGCATCGAAGTGCGCTTGACGAGGAGATTGCATAAATTACGCCAGAGTATGAACGGAGTAAGCAAGATCCGGCCTTGTGATAGTGAGGTAAATAAGACGACCAACGAGACAACGATACCGGCTAGGATCCGAATACAAAGGACCATCATTAAGAGCTAGTTTACGATTAGGTTGCAAGGGGGTGTCGATAGGCTTGGAACCCAACAAGCTGGCTTCGTGAAGAATTTCTAAATCATACTTACGTTGACAAAGATACAGCCCTGAAAAAGACCTGGCACACACAATACCAAGAAAGTATTTTACAGGACCAAGATCATTGAGTTTAAAAAACACGTATCTATGTACTTTTTAAATGATGAACACAAATGCTGGTTATTACCAGCCACCAAAATATCATCAACGTAAACCAAGATAGTAAGAATATCAGCCCCATGACAGTATGTAAAGAAATCATGATCGCCATGTGACTGGACGAAGCCATAGGCACGGAGAGATGTAGTAAGTTTGGCGAACCAGTTACGGGGTGACTCACGAAGCCCATATAACGACTTACGCAAACGACAGACCATACCGGGAGGACAAGAATAACCAGGCGGCGGACGCATATAGACCTCCTCTTGTAAGTCTCCGTGTAAAAAGGCGTTATTAACATCAAGCTGATTAATTACCCAATGGTGTGCAACCACGACAATTGAAAAATTCGAGCAGTGACCATTTTAGCTACGGGAGCAAAAGTTTCAGTAAAGTCCTCCCCCTCTCGTTGATGATTACCCAGGGCAACTAATCTGGCTTTATGACGTTCAATGGTACCATCACATTTCAACTTAGTGCGAGACACCCATTCGCACCCGATTGAATTACGTCCAGATGGAAGACGAACAATATCCCAAGTATGGTTTTTGTTCAGAGCCTAAATTTCAAGCTTCATAGCATGCTGCCAACATGGCTGGGAAGCAGCCTCTTTATTAGATCGTGGGTCAGAGGTAGTCGTAATTGCTGCAACATAAGACTTATGCGAATCGACGAATTTATCGTAAGCAACATAATTAGCAATGGGATAGACCATACCTAAGGTGACTGATGACTTGGGTGAAGAGGAGACAATGGGGTGTGTAGCTTGTGCGGAGGAGCATACAAAAACATCCAAATAAGCAGGATGACGACGAATGCGTTTAGCCGGAGTAGGAGGTACAGTGGAGCTAGTCCGAGCACGAGGTGGAGGCGGGGATGTGATAGCCTCTGAATCAGAAATGGCGCAACGCGGGGACTCAACAGGGGCCTGCTCGTGTGTAATAACAGGGGGACGACGATCGGCAGGGGGACCGAGTGCGGAGCCTCGTTGTACGACGAGGAGTACGTGACAGGGCTATTGACCGATTAGAGGACAAGCTCCCCCTTTCGTGCAGCACAGGTGTTCCAAAATCGATCAGCATACCAAAAATATTGAGGACCAAAGGAAGGAACAGAGCTGGCAAAGGGAAATTGATCTTCGACAAATTTCACATCGCGAAAAATAAAGAATTCCTGTGTATTTAAATCATATACCTTCCATCCTTTGTGAGTAGGGGAATATCCCATAAACTCACAATGACGACTACGTTCACCAAATTTATCTTTATGACGAGGACGATTGTGAGCGTAACATAAACATCCGAAAACCCGTAAATGAGTATATGGAGGGGACGTACCGTAGAGGATTTCATAAGGAGACTTGCCGACCAAAAGAGTGGTGGGAGTACGGTTAATCAGATAAACAGCAGCCATGACACACTCGCCCGAAAAAGAGATAGGAATACTGGCTTGGAACATCAATGCACGAGCAACCTCCAAAATATTACGGTGTTTTTGTTCGACTCGACCATTTTTTTGTGGACAATCGACACACTATTTTTGAAATAGGATCCCATATTCGTCATAAAATGTCAATAAAGGGTCAGCTTCGAATTCACGCCTATTGTCTGACCGAATTTGTTTGACGAGTTTCCCAAATTGTGTGCGGATCATATCGAAGACAACGATATATTGCAGATTTATCCTTGAGTAAATAAACCCAAACCGCACGAGAGTGATCATCCACGATTGTAAAAAAATAATGCTATATGCACCCCATAAATCACAATGAATTAATTCGAATAACTGCGAAGCTTTATTATTACTTAACGAAAATTCGTTCTAATTTGTTTGGCTCGCAAACATACATCACAAGTAGCTAACGACTTCTTAACTTGACTACTACAACTAGCATTAGGTAAATAAGATAAATGCGAAACAGATGGATGACCGAGACGACGATGCAATAATAGAGTAGTATCAGCAATAGCAGAAAACGACAATATCGGCGACGGCAACGGCAACGAACTGTAAACATACACCCCATCTTGATATTCACCCAGTTCAATCAGACGCCTCGTAAGTTAATCCTGAACAACACACAAACGACCATTAAAGGTCACAAGACAATTAGTTTGTGCAATTAGTTTTCCAATATAAATCAAATTGCAAGTTAAATTGGGTACATATAAAACGTTCCGGAGTACCAATCCGGATTGCAGGTTAATGGAGCCCATCATTGTAGCCCAAGTTTGTGTGCCATCAGGTAAGTACACGGGAGATGACTGAATTGATAGACAATCGTGCAAATATGACAAAGTGCCAGTCATATGGTGTGAGGCCCCACTGTCAAAGAGCCAAAGTGAGGACGATACATGCTTACCCATTAATGGTTCAGAAGGTGAAGTCTGATCCAGCAATTGAAGAAGGCAAGTGACCTGATCAGAAGACAAGCCTTGGAGAGGAACAGAGGATGATGGGGCTGGGTCATACGCGGTGCGAGCTTGCTGAACGGAATGGGCAGAGCTGGACTGAGTAACAGAGGACGATTGGGGAGCAGGGTATCGGCCCTGGTGACCACCGCGAAACGAGCCACGACCATGGTTATTACGGCCTCGGTTTTGACCGCGACCACGACCAGGAGGGGGAGCCAATGCGTTCATAACACGTATCATATGTGTGACCATATGTGTGACCATATTTGTGACAATTATTAATTATTATTATTATTATTATTATTATTATTATTATTGATAAATTTGGGTTGCAAAAGTGTGGTAGGACCAGTTAATTTATTATATATTTTTCGACCTAAATATATAAACTGATCGTGCGACGCACGAGATACTTCCTACCATACATTTAAACGAAACTTTTTTTCGTGAGCATTCAACGAGTCTAGAGCACTTCGAATTTTCTCATGGCTTTGTCATGTTTTATTTACAAGTTTAGGAAAAGAATATAAAGTATTAGTGTAACACCGCGACTCATCACCTGAGGCTGAAGTAGTCACCTATGACAACTTGCCACACTGTGTAGTGACCTCATATACCAACACGACGCCTTCCGTCGCACTTTGACCTCATTCATGATGTAATATCCCGAATTTTCGTGATACTTTATAATTATATTTTTAGGAAAAGAGTTCAAATTGGGTATCGAGTTTGCTTTTCGAATAATGAAATGAATTTTAGACGCGTTTCTAAAATTAGATTAAGTAGTTGGGCACGTTTATATTTTCGATCCAATATCTATTCCCTACTAGTCGTGGTGCTTCCGAATTATGTCTGAATGCCGTGGTGCCACTATGTTTGAAACTTGTACATTGCGATGCCCTCGAACTTTACCCCTACCGGCACATGGTGCCCTTCCCACCCTTGTCCGTTAACGCCGTCAGTCCCCCAACTATTAACTGCTGACGTGGCAGTGATTAGCAGTTGGCGGGAAAGTTAATTAAGGATTAACTATTATTATAAATATATATTATTTTTTTTTCCCCCTCTGACAAACGAAAAATTTTCACAAAAAAAAAAACCAAATTTAGAAAAATCAGTGCACATGGTGCCCCTGAAATTTACTCCCCAGTGCATATGGTGCCCCCTAACTTTACCCCCCAGTGCACATGGTTGCCCTCTGATTCTTTGGAGAAAAAACAAGATAGGTTTTTTTTAAAACAAAAGACAAGACAGTTTCTGTCTTTCATTATTGAAAGATGCATAAAAATATGCAAATATTGGAGAAATAAAACACCTTTCATCTTCCCTCTTTCTTCTTCTTCTTCGTATTTTCTCTATTTTGGGCGAAACTTTTTCACCAAAACCTTCAACAAACCTCATGAAAAACCAAACTATTTCTTCGTTTCATCTTCATTGAACCTTCATCGCTTGATCAACGTGTTTGACTCGCCAAAATTGAGGTAAAAATCGCACTTTTCTTCAATTTTTCTAGGTAAAAATAAGTTTTAAATTTGTAATTTGTTTCTTTTTTTTTCACTCACATGTATATGATCTGAATATGATGTTCCAACATTGAATTTCTTTCGTTGATTGGTTTGCATGTCGTTTTTGTATAAATTTGGGTATTTTAGGGTTTACAATTAGGGCTTTTGTAGTTAATTTCAATTTTCCTTAATACTTGATTTGTTTGGAGTTAAAATGTTTCAAATATGTTGTGTGAGAAATGCTTTTGCAGTTTGGTTGAAGTTAGGTTTATACATTTTATTAGGGTAGATGTGGTTGTGATTTGTTATTGTGGATGCATTTGTAGGATGAATGTATTTTGGTTGCGTGTCCATTACAGAGACAAGGCTTTTGATTACCGGGTTAATGAAAGATAAGGGTCTATAATAGACTTATTAATGGATTTTGAGGAGAAAAGTCATGACCAAGATGTGATGATTTCTAAATTTTATGACATGTTTTATGTGGGAGAGAATAAGAGGAGGATTAAGATTACCTCTGATAGTGCACTGGTGACATGTTTTGTGATTTGATTACTTTGGATACTTTTGACTTATGGCTAGAAGAGACAAACAATCATCTTAAGGAATTTAGGCTAGCTGCTAAACTGAAAAGAGCTAAGAAAGAATTGGAAGAAAAGAAATTTATAGAGGAGGAACCTAGAAGGAGAGAGGAGGCTGAAAGGATTAGACGTGAAAGAGAGGCAGATGAAAATGTTGATGTGTTTCAGCCTTTGTGTGTGGGAGTCCCTCATGTTAATGTTGAGACAAATACCACTAACTATGAGTATTGGGGGTACAACAGTGAGTATTGGGGGTTCGATGATGTTAACTTAGGTGAAGATGAGAAACCTCAATGTGAACTACCAGAATCAGAACCATAACATGAAACACAAAAATCACCTGAACAACAACAAAACAGGACACAATAACCCCAAACAGACACACCAAAAACACATGAGGCCCCATTTGCTCGATCTAAACCTTGTCCTACAAATGATAGGTTTCCAACACAGCAAAGACCCTCTGACAAAATGAAGGGAACTCCAAAGAAAATAGCACCTAGGGAGATTCCTGGTAATGTTAAAATCCCACCAGGCACAACAAGAAGGAAGAAAATTCACGTTTCAAGGAGCCAACAACCACATGTTGATGTGCAGCAAGGTGAGACAAGTGAGGGATGAGGAAAGAGAGCTGCAACAATTATTGCCGCATCCAAGTTCAAAGATGCTTCATCTAGTGATTCTGAGACAAGTGAGGATGGTGACTTCATCATACTATCTGATAGTGGTAGTGATAGTGAGGGTGGAAGTGAATCACAATCAGATTATGATGTTGATAGGTCTGACAATGAGCTAGTGAGGTGAAAGAGAAAACAACACCCTTTTCATGAGGCTACAGGAAAACCAACCGAAGTTGAGGGTGAAGAGGACCTTATGGATAGGGTTTATACTTCTGGTGCTGTCTACCTACCTCATAGATAGGGAGAGATTACGATAACTGTATGGGATACATTTTTTCAAAGAAGCATTTCTTGGAAGTGTTTATAGATTACTGCATCCAAGAGGGTTTTTTTGTTGTTGTTTACAAGTTGGATCCTTTTAGATACACAACATCATGCATAGGGAAACTATGTACTTGGAGGATACATGGTTCACAATTGCCAGACAAACGTTCATGGGCAGTTAAAAATATCACAGGCCGCCAAATATAGTGCTTTAAAATGAAGAAAAATTCAATGGCCAGTGTTAAGTGGATGTGTAAGAAATTGAAGGATGAGCTGAAGGCACAATCTAAAATGCATGTGCAAGCCATGCAAAGTTTGTTCATGTCCAAGTTGGGGATTGATACTTGTAAGAGAACAATGTTTAAGGTCAGAGATGAAGCTTTGAAAAAAACTTATGGGGGTTATGAGGAGAGTTACAATATGATTGCTCCATATATTGAAATGATCAAGAAAACAAACGCCGGCTCATGAAGTTTGGTGACCTGGCACGAGGTTGATAAGCAGACCAGATTCAAAGCCCATTTCATTTCATTTAATGCATGGATTAATGCATTCTTGAATGGATGCAAGGCAATTATTGGAGTTGATGGCTGTCACTTGAAAGGGAAGTATAAGGGAGTTCTATTGGCTGCTCTGTCTCCAGATAAAAACAACAACTTGTACCTAATTACTTATGCTATTGTTGGGAAAGAAAATATTGATTTGTGTATGGCTAATTTTTTGATGGGACAAAGAAGGTTTTTATATAGGTTGTGTTAAAAAGTTAGACATGCTTGTTTTAAAGTTTGTAGTCCATTGGCAATGGCAAACAAGTTTATTTCAATGCAATTAAGTTTTATTTCATAAATTCTTGTTCAATCATACATTTATGCTCATTAGTACATACAAAAGGAGTAGATACATAAGAATGGCTACCTTGATGCTCATTTCAAGCATTCTAACATGTTCATCTATTTTATGAGTTTGTTCCTTCAATTTCTTCTTCAGATCTGCTGTACTCTTCTCCATTTGGTTGTTGGAGGCTTGTTGCAGGTGAGAATTGGCAGCATCACAGGTTAGGTCTTCCATTTTGCTAATGCACCAACCGAACCACCCACATTCTTCAAATTTGTGATATAGCTTTGACGGATTTTGAGCTGTAGGTCCATATGACTTTATAGTTGTTCTCACTTTGCAGTGAGGACAGAGTTTGATGTCTATGAAGACACCTTTCGAATATGAACTCCCATAACATGAACTAGAATTTATGGAATTGATTTGATTTCAATGGGTGTTTTAGGAAGGTCATGAGTGTTTTGAGAAGGTAGTGAGTGTTTTACAAGCCCATTAGGGGTATAATGTTGTTTAAATACACACAATAGTGTAGTTTACGACGGCTATTTTTCAAACTAGCCGTTACAAAAGAAATAGAAGAATCAGAGGGGCACCATTTGCACTGAAGGTAAAGTTAGGGGGCATCATCTGCATTGACGGTTAAAGTTCAAGGGCACCATGTGCACTAATTTTTGTTTTCTGAATTTTTTTTATTTGAATTAAATAATAGTTAATCCTTGATTAGCATTCCTGCCAACTGCTGCCACGTCATTAGTTAACAGTTGGGGAACTTACGGCGTTAACGGACAAGGGTGGGAAGGGCACCATGTGCCGGTAGGGGTAAAGTTCGGGGGCACCGCAATGTACAAGTTTCAAACATAGGGGCACCACGGGGATTCTGACATAGTTCGGGGGCACCACGTGAATTTGCCGTTATTGTTATTATTATTATTATGGAGTATTATTGATAAATTTGGGTTGCAAAAGTGTGGAAGGAACATTTAATTTACATTATAAATTTTTGGACCTAAGTATATAAACTGATCGTGCGAAGCACGAGATAAGCATACATATAAACAAACCTTTTTTTCGTGAACATTCAACGCGTCTAGAGCGTTTTGAATTTTCTCATGGCTTTGTAATCTTTTATTTTACAAGTTTAGGTAAAGAATATAAAGCATTAGTGTAACACCCCGACGCATCACCTGAGGTGGAAGTAGTCACCTATGGCAGCTTGCCAGACTGTTTACTTGCTTCACATACCAACATGGCTCCTTCCATCTCACTTTGACCTCACTCATGCTGTAATATCCCAATTTCCGTGATATTAGAACTACATATTTAAGAAATGAGCTACGAATTGGGCATCGAGCTTGTTTTTCGAAAAATGAAATGAATTTTAGATGTGTTTCTAAAATTGGATTAATTAGTTGGGCACCTTGCTATTTTCGATCCAAAATCTATTACCAACTAGCCCAAACAAACTCAACCGAACAACCCAAACCAAGACAAAAAAGTAAATAAAAATAAAACAGATAAAACACAAAGAAAACCCCAAGTTTTCTTTTCTTCCTCACGCACGCACCCCCCTCCCCTGCACACCTTTGCTGTCTACCGCGCGAACAACCCACCTGCACCCGATGACCACCCCTACCTCCGTTCCCGCCCTTCCCCGTCGCCTTTCTGCTCCTCCTCTCTATTTCCGGCCAAAATCTAGGTGAACAACCCCCTTCCCTCTCGCTTCTCTCTCCTCTGTTTTTGATATACCTTTGAACCAAAATTGATTCTTACTTATTTGGTTTCGTTTTTGTGTTGTAGTTGCTTAACTAGTTGTTATATGAGATGGTTAATTAAGTATGGTTGATTTAGTTTCAAAGGATTGATTTTTTTATGTAAGTTTTGAATTATTGGGGTTAATTGTGAAACTATGAAATTGGGGCTAGTTTTAATTCAAATTGTCGATTGTTCTTATGATTAATTTCACTTTGTTGATTCAATTAGATTATTTGTGAACCTAGGGTTTTCAAAAATTTGGTTGGGAGTGATATGTTGGGTTTGTTCATATTTTTGTAAAATTGCAATTTACTATAGAAATTAGTTTTGTAATTTTAATTTAGTTGAGGAATTTAAGTCAATATGTTTTAATGATTTTTGAAAGTATCATAAATTGTGGAATTATTTTCTGAGTTTTCATAATTTAATTATTAATTTTCGAATTTACGAATAATTAGGCCGAAAACCTGAATTTTTGATAGTTTTTGCATAAAGTATATAGTCGGTTTAATTTGGGATTAGTATGGGTAAATCAAGGTTTGATTTTTGGAGGTTTATTTTATGTTTTAACAAAATTATTTGAATCTTTTGGAATTTTCATGTTATTAGTGTTTTAATTCTTGATTATGGGTAATTAGAGTAATAGAATTGTGATTGTGTTAGTAAGATGTAACTCTGTAAAGACAGTCATGACTAAGGAGAGCTTCTCCTCTTAGGCGACTGTACGGACAAGCCAACAGAACCTAAGTTTCATGGCGGAAGGCAAGAGAAGGGGATGAGCCAAAAAACAAAATACACCAGATTCAGCAGAATTGCAAGGCGAAGAAAAGGATACAAGTATCGAAGCAGGAGATGCAAGAAATGAAGAGCCATCATAAACCCAGCTCGATACCAATAGAGGCGCGGCGACTTTGAATATTCTGATCAATTCGGCCATGGAAAAGGCTGGTAAGAAGGCATCTAACACTGCTTCTACTTTAAACCTGAGTGCTAAGATTAGGTCAACTCAAGTTGAAGGAATTGGTATTAATCTAGTTGTAGAGCCAAAAAAATCGGCTGTTTCTGGGAAACCTAGAGTTGGAATGCAATTGTTCTTTGATGAATCAAGTAGGAAAAATGAGGAAATGTTAAACACTTGTTGAAATTACTGTGATACTTCTATTTTGGTGATTTGATTTGTCTAGATGACTGGTTTATGTGATTATGTGCTAAGTGTGGTTTTCGAAAATAAAATCTAAAAGTAATTCAAAACCCAGGTAAGAGTTTTGGTTTTCTACGAGTTGTGGTGTTAGCTTACTCAATTTCACTGACTTTTTCAACTGTGGTTTTTGTGTTTTAAATCTACCACAGGTTTGGAGTGATTGATGCATGCGGAGTAACGACGACTCATTAGAAATTTGTGGATTCACTAAATTCAGACTTTAAATTATTAGACAATCTATTTAACTTAGACTATTTCCTATTTCAATCACAGATTTTGGATTATTGTAATTTATGTACTGATTGTAATAGACTATTTTAGACAATTAGACATTTGTAGTTTGATCGGCTTCTGAAATCTCCTTACATTCGGGTCTTTGACTCGAGTGCGGAGTGACATATCTGAATTTCCTTATTTGTGTTTTGGTTCACGATAAAATGTGTTTTAAAAAGAAAACGAAATTTGGGGGTGTTACAGTTGGTATTAGAGCCCAGGTTAGGTCCCAGGCTAAAATTGAATTAATAAGACAACAAAAAAATGAATTAACTTGCAAAAAACAAATAAAATGAACCAAGCCGTATGGGGGTATAGAGGTATTGTTTTGTTCGTTTATGTGTGTTTAACTTTTTATTTATGAGTTGCTATTTGTTTTCTCATGTGAGTTATATATATGTATACTTGCAATTGGATGATTATGTTTTGATTCACTTGGAAACGTAAGGTAGATGTGATTTGGTATTGGAATTAGAAAGTATAATATTGATGGGCATGTATGAAAATTATTGGTCTTTGAAGGTCAAACGTACCTTATATATTTGGAACGATATTCATTGAATTGGAATGAGAAAATTGCATATCCATTTTAAGTATGCTTGACATGTATACGTTTTCTTGGTTTCATGGAATGTTCCTCAACTGGGACATATATTATTGGTATTTATTACTGTTGGAATTGTTATTAAGTGGTAGATAGCTAAATACTACATCGTTCCTAAGTGTTGAGTTAACCACGAGGGTAGCATACCAAAATATAGATAGTGCCCTCCCTCCCTACCCTTAGTAGTGGAACTGGTGACTAATATGTGATTGATTGTTATTGGAATGCTCTATATTTAGCATTTTAGACCTTTATTTGGACATCGCTACGTCGATAATTGATACTTGATTTTTGATCATATATGAGATATATAGTGAGAGTTATATGGAGGAATGAATTTTTGTAATAAGGAGATCTATCGACGGCTATACTAACTAGAATTTATATCATACGGAGGTGTGTTTTATGATTGAGTGGTATTGTTAGAAAGTGATTTTTACGAGTTTTGTAAGGAAATTGTCATTATGGGATGTGAATAAGAAATTTAAGTGCGGCACACGAAATTGAGTTGGAGTTTGGAGTTTGGTTGCTTTCTAGAGATTAAAGTGTTCGTGTGTGGTGAAATTTGGAATGTTGATCTTGAAACTTATTTACTTGGCTGTTTTGAGATATATGACTTGATTGTTTAATGTATTTTGGTTTGTTATAATTAATACCGTCATGGAAGATTATAACTATTTTGGGATAATATGATTTTTGGATCCATGATCACAATTATTTTCTTCGTATGGGTTTATCTTCAAGAATAGTGTACTGCGGTGTCTTAATTTGAGTCTTTTGAGGTTTGTGTATAACGTAAGGAGGTTGTATTTCGACAAGAATCAGATGAGATTGGAGATTTACTTGGGTTATAAATATTTATCTTTGGGGTTTAAAATCTCTATCATTGTTATCATGCTATAATATTGCATTATGATTTAAAGAATTGAGTTTATTGGCAAAGTGAACTTAGTGAGTTCGGTTACATCAAATTTCATTTTGGGTTACTCTATGATTAAGCAATAATTCTTAACGGTGATTTTATGAGTTTTGTATAATACAGAGTATGGTCTTTATTAAATCATTGACGGTGAAAAGATTTTATTTTAGATATAATGGTTTTAATTTGTTTGGTTTTTTATATATATATGAGTCGTGGTGCTCCAGTAAATTGAATTTCTAGCGGTAATAATGGATCTTGGATATCTTTTGGGTTTTGATGTATATTTTGATTGACTAATATTGAGAAATGATTCTGGTAAGTTGAGGTGTGACAATGACTACTCAAATTGTTTAGAGGGGTTAAAAAATTTGGGATGTGTATCGAACAGTGTTGAGCTTTGTTGATTAAAATGAGGAGATATGTTGATAAAATTTCTCGGTTTATATTTTGGGAATTAAGCATGTTGTTTTGAAATCAGTTTAATATCACACGGAGTGAGAACTATAGTTAAAGGTTCTAATTTGGCATTATTGCAACTTATGTGGGTTTATTTTATCGAATAATATGGTGGATTTTCTGGATATATATATGTTGTTATCATGAGGGAAGAAGTTGAGTTTTGACACAAGGAGATTATCTTTTGAATTTGCAATACGATGATTGATGAGTAAGCTTTCATGAGTACGTGGTTCCTTATATTTCAAAGTATATTTGTAGTTTGCCCAACAGGTTAATAAACTATTTGAGATTGTCTGTCGTATTAGTTTTGACGCTATTGAGGGCCTTGGTTATAGAGGAAATTTAATGATCTTGGCAAAACTATAATTTTGAGTTACTATATAAGATTGATATAATGAATTATCTTCTAAAATGTATCGGTTTGATAGCGCATATTAAGGAGCAGATTCTATATTTCAATGGTATTCCTATATCAATGTACTCGTGCTTCAAGGCGGTAGGACTATTTACTTACCTATAGGGTTGTTTAACTCGTGAGTTCGAGGACGAACTCTTCTTTTAAGGAGGGTGGATTGTAATG
>JBBYHQ010000014.1:2064175-2102558 GCA_038382645.1 Spergularia azorica
AAGAAAATTGCAGTATTTGTAGAGACCACCTCTGCTGTGAAGCCTGGCTATCTAGTCAACCTACTTAGAACTGTAAACGATCAGAAACTTCTGGAGTTCCAGCAGGAATTAAAAAAGGTAATGGTCCTATTCAAGCATTTGGTTATTTACATATATACTTTTGGGAATGAATTATATAGACAATATGTGTTGATTGTGTTTGAGCTTTCGTTTTGCTTAACGTGATTCCTCCCTCATCTGTTTTTCTTTGCTTTATACTCTCAGTTATTTTTCCACCTTCTTTCCGTGTCTCTAAGTTCACTTTTTTTTCCCCTTCTTCCCTTTCCGTTCCATTTCTTGTTTCTTCCTCTCCTCAATCTATCTACCGGCTTGTGTTGCTATGATTCCTTATGGCTTGTGGCGGGTGGCCAAACCAATTTTTTTTTTCATACTTTGGCTTTGTTGTTATTGTTGCTGTTATTTTTTATTGACTCTAGTAAGAGATGGCCAAAACTTAGTGGGCTGAGTTTTGAAACTTTTAGAGATGTCTCTTGCTGATAATACATTGAGACAGCCTCACACAGCGCCAACTGTTTTATCTGTTCAGTTGAATGCTACTTGAATGAATCAATCTTAGCTTTTGTGACCTTCAAGATTTGTAATTAGGGAGTCTTCTTTATGAGCCTCTGTGGTTGTCATTCTGATCCAACTTTGTCACTCGAACTTGCTCCAAGTTTGGAATCAGGTGCTTCTTCAAGTCTCGGGTGATTAAATATCTTTCTTTTTTTCGCCTCAAACAAAGTTCAAACTATACTCTGGAGGCGCATGTATGGTGCTTCATACTCTGATATTCATTATGAATTATTTGTCAAATTCATCAAAGTATCATGTTCATTATTAGCTGTCATATTCATGAAGTGTCATATTCATTAATGAACATGTATACTACAGTGAAGGTGCAGGTATGGTGCTCCGTACTCCACCTGAAGCCTTAATGAACATGTAACAGTTTTCTTAATGAAGATCTTATAAAAAAAAAACAGTTTTCTTAATGAAGATGACAGTTTGTTATGAAGATGACAATTATTCTTCATATTTTAATGATTATGGTATTTCAGATTCGTATCAAAATTGGAGAACTATAACATTATATAATGAATATGAGAGTATGAAGTACCATACACATGCCTCCATAATATAATTTGCCTCTGCTTCTTAAGTGACGAAGCAAATTTGCAGTCAAAAGAACTGGTTCACTATTTTACATTACTACCGTGCTGGTGTTTGTATAATCTATCATTCTCCCTGGGAGCTATACATGATCAGTGTCTTGAAGGAGAATGTTAAGTTGTGTGTGATGTGTCGATAACAATGAAAATTAGAAACAGGGGAGGGGGGGGGGTAGAAGGAAAAGCTGGCATATCTCAAGTTTTAAAATCCTATCTTTTAATTCAATTTGGAGAAAGCAGTTCTAATTGGAAATTAGATTAGGTGAGACATGGTTTCAAAGAAGAGATCAATCACCCATGATGCAAATCAAGGTCCCATGTTTGTTTTTTTGTTTTTGTTTTTTACTGCTGTTGTATACTCGTATCTTGCAAGTCAACATAGATAGTGATACACGGTCGAAATGCAATTATACAGTAAGATAAGGTGAAAGCTGTGGGCCTATCTTTCTTAAAGATAAACCTGTCTTCTGATTATTTGGTTCTAAAGCATCACATGTGTATCTGTGCATTAGTGATCGCCCTTAGTTGTCTTCTTTTATATTATGATGTGTGGATGCGTGAGCTTATTGGGTCTTGCAGTATATCTCCAATTGCTATCAGAAATCTGTTGTGCTGCACCTTGAGTTCCCGTTGGCCTTGGGTAGAACCCATCCTAGAAGCTAGCTTAAAGGGTGAAAGAGGTGATTTATATATAAATCTCCCTCCAAATCCCCCATAAGACTGATGTGGAAATGAACCATTACATTTGACCACGGTCCACTCCAAGGCGACCTAGCTGGCTTATCCCCATGGGGCTTGAGATGCTCCGCACTCAGGTGCCCCCAGCACCGGAGGGTTGGAGGCATGGTAATCTCACTTTGATACCATGGGGGAACCACCCTTAACGCTAGCCTATTTCTACATAAACCCCACACCAAATACCCCATTAGACCAATGTGAGACAATGTATCATTACAATGTATGCCAATAAATAAGGGTATTGGCTGATCTGTAGCCGATTCCTGCCACGAGGATTTGTAATGGACCTGTTCATTGGTTAATCTATTGTTAGAACAGGCAAAAGATCGTTCTGAGGAGGGCAGGCTGCTGTAGAAATGTGCGGTACAGGAAAATGATGAAAGACTAGTAGATCCTGTATTTCTTTATCTGAGGTTGAAAGAATTAGAAGGAATAAAATAAAATAAAATAAAACCATATATTGGATCCCGTAATTTATAGTCTTGTACTCTGTGGAAGAGTCAAAATAGGAATTTCATGTTTTATACTTTTATGCATGAATGATGTTGTCAAACCTGAAACCTTGCTGATTATTGTTATTTCCTAGTTTAGTTGCTTACTTGCATTATGGACTGAAATTGTCCAAGTAATTGCATTTTGGACTGTGAAACTGGCCACATTTCAAGCTCAGATACTCAAATGTGATCCAACCCAAAGTAAACTTTTTGACGTCTTGTCCTTGGACCCTTCGATGACTGTATGAATCTTGGTTGTTCTTTGTTTGACCGCAAGTAGACGTCTCGTACTCTTTCTCTTCAATCGGAGTTTAGACTCATCTGCTTATATCCAAAGAATGCTCTGTAGTACTGACTACTGAGCTGTATGTTTTTGTTTTCTTTTACCTGCGGTGGCGCATTTGCTTTCTGTAGTGATTTCTCCCTGACCTGCTTACTTGGTTCTATCATATGGTTCAGGTGAAGCATTATTTTGAGTACGAAGATCCCAATGGAACAGTAAATGAGATCTGGCGTCAAGTTAGTTTGAAGCTTCCCCTTGTTAAGCTGATGATCAACCGTGACAAACGAATTGTGAGGAGGGAGTTGGTTCAACCAGACTCCTCTTGTCTTTGCTCAAATCGTACAGGCCCCGTCACCACACTGTAGTCTCATTCTGTAGGACAGCACACGTTATCGCTGCTGACTTTTAGAAGTTATTGGCATTATGTTGAAACAGTAGAGCTTCACAGTTGTCCGGCCAAGTCTGCCATGGTGCATCTTCGATGTGTTCTCGTAAACCAGGTCAATCTTAATAGGCATCGGTGATTATGCTCCCCAGGCAGCTACTGGTTGAACCAGGGAGAAACTAATGGGAGACGGAAGATAAATGTGTTATTATCTCTTCAATTTTCACCTCTACTGTTTTCTTTTCCCCATTTCATAATTATTCAAATTTATATGTAAAAATGGCAAATGTAACATGGAAGCAGCGGAAACATTTGTTTCTTAACTTATTGCCCTCTCAATTTAGGCAAACTTTGTGGACACGCTTTTCTTTGTCTCAATCCGTATTATACTCTGATTTGATTTGAATGAATTTAATCTAATTTGATTTGATTTGAATGAATTTAATCTAATCTGATTTAATTTGAATGAATTTAATCTAATCTGATTTAATTTGAATGTATCTAATCTAATCTGAATACCTTTCACTTTATTAAGTTGTACTCCCTCCTACCCACTATAAGCTCCTTATATCGTTTTGTTGTTTCGTCTGGTCATGTTGGGGATCACTTTTAGACTAAATGAATCGTTCACTAGTAAAAATCAATACATAGTTTGCATTCTACCAAATCCACTTCATTTTTTGGCAAGTGCGTTTTTCAATTAGTCTAGAAAATAGCCCCGCACATGGCCCGTTAAAACTGTGGAGTAGAACGATTTGGGTAGGAATGAGTATCAAACGATTGGATTTTTGAAAGAAAAAACACCCCTCCCCATCCTTCTTGTCACAAGCCGACGCTACTAAAAACTCCTTCAATTCGGTTATTCTTCAACAACCCGTCATAGGTCCTTTTGCAACCACCCCCCCTCCACCCAAATTCGTCTTTGTTTGTTGATGCATCGTTTGTGGTGTCTAATCTGTCTGCAGGGTTAGGGGGCTTCTTTCTTGGGGCCCATACACTTGCTCGGGACTCGTACGATGCGGAAATTGAGGCACTCCTTATGGGTCTTTTGTGGCTAAGGAAAAACCGATATTATAATGTTGATGTGTATTCAGATTGTCAGATTGTGACTCATGGAGTGAATGAGAGGCTTCAACCGATTGACAGGCTAAGTAACTTGTACATGGAATGCAGGGATCATGCATGTGCGTGTCCATCACATACCACGGTCTTGAAACGTGGTTGCTGACCACCTGGCCAAGAAGGCAAGACATCTCCTCCCCCAGACCACCTGGAAGAACAGCCAGCCCGTAGAGCTGGACATCTTGGATGTGGATGGCACATTGGCATATTTTGACGAGAATGTAAATCTCGTGCCTCCTTGGGAGGTTGTAACAGACTCAATTTAGCTTTTTTCTTTTCGTCTTGTAACCAAAAAAAAGAGGAAGAATGAAATGTCAGTTAATACGAGAGAAACTGAGAAAGCCACAGAGCTTTGCAAAGCGGAGATGATTCGGGAGCATGAGGTTAGGGCTTTCATATTGTAATGCCAATAATCTCATCCCCAAAACTCAGATAAATTCTCATTCTAATGAGACCATTAGTGATACATAATTCTGTAAAAAGTCTGACAATTTAAGTAATTTTCATCTGACTTTGGAGCTGCAGATACTTGGATATATAGGAGTTATGGCTATGGTTCTTAACTTCTTATATGGGTGTAAAGTTAATTGTCCACACTCAGTGACACCTTTTAGAGCTCCATTGAAGCTATAAGTTACTCCCTCCGCCCGAGTTTAAACACCCTATTTTCCTTTCCAGGGTGTCAACGTATAAACACCCCATTTAAAAACTTTCTAAATGGAGTAAGTTTTCCCCACCCATTAACACTCCACTATCTCAAAAAATAATACAAATTACCTATTATCTTCAACAATAATAAACAAATCATCTACTACTTTAAAAAAGAATAAATAAATCACATACTATCTCCATAAATAATAAACAAACTCCTGTTATTCCCAACAAATATAAACAAACCCCAATCTTTGTGCGAAAGACGATGGGGTGTTTATACTTGGATGTAGGGAGTATATTTTATGAAGACTCAAAGTTGGGGCAACAGAATGTTAGACCTGCATGAATACGCTAATCTCACTCAAAGCCCTATATCTTGCAAAGAAGGATGAATTTTGGATAAATTCTTTTTTCATATTGAAGTTAAGGTCTCTAGCTTTAATTTCATATATCATGGACTCCCAAATGAAATATGAGAACAAAGTTATGCAATATGCAAACTAGAACCAGGGCATGAGTAGATGTTGTAGCCTGTAATGACCCGGATGCATCTCAATGCGCCAGAGGGGTGTGTTTGTCCTATAACTTAGCTAAAACTCACCCTCATAAGTCATAAGTTATTATATGGTCCTAGGAATAGCCTAAGGTCATGGAGTGTGAGAAATGAGACTTGTGGCTGCTTTTGGCTAAGATTACAAGCTCTGTAAACGACACATTCTGTCATTGTCACTCTTGTGGTCCTGGTTCTTTTACAACTGTTTTCAAATATTCCACCTTCATTTTAGACCACATATGCACGAATTTGAGCTGCTCTCTTTCTAGCATACACCTCACCACACTCACATGAGGAAATGGATAAACCTGGAGCCTTATGTCATCCAATAGAAATTTAGTCTCTTTTATTTTGCTTGCATTAGTTGTTATTTTACTTTCAACCCTTAGATCATGTTGTTTAGATCTTTAGTGCAATTTCACAGCTTTTTTGAGCTCCTATACTACATTTGTCTTTCTTTAAACAACCTATACCCAAAATGCTCTTGTGTTCAAGAGGGTGTACTCATTAACCGGTTAATCAAAGTTTCAAATAAATTACATAGAGAGTTAGATAAGAATCTTAGCAAAAATTTCATACATTTATTTTGGACACACATATTTCCAAATAAGAGAGCGTTTTGAATATGGAGTTTTTAAAGAAAGACGGAGGGTGTATGTATAGGGGCATCCTCATATGTAAAAATCAGCTTTTATGAATGAATTTGAGTTTTACCCAGTAAAAATTTCGTGGTTTATGGTCACCTTTGTGTGACATGTTTAGTCTTCATGGCTCGCGCCTTTGTGGTTCAAATTCTAAGCCTTCGTGGCTGCGTTCGAGTGTGTCTTGCACTAATTTTATCCTTTAATTGATTAAGCCTCCATGGTTATCAATTTGTTCATTCCATTACTCAACCCAGAAAATACATACAAAGTTCTTTTTTATTTTTTTAAATTCTTGCATTTATACGTAATTTCCAAAATTTCTATTATTTTTTCATAACCACTTAAATCTTATAAACCCCATGGTATTACATATCAAAAGACAAAGAAATAGTTTTTTTTTTTTCATTGGCTGCTTTAACTTCTCCAACATGGTTTTTATTTCTGCAAATGCATGTGGTGTCCTTGAGTTTTAACGTTTTGCACATGGTGTCCCTGCTTTTGAAACTACTACTCTCTGGTGTCCCTCAATTTTACACAACGCGGCACATGGTGTCCCTAGGTCTAACTCTGTTAACAGAGTTCTGTTAAGTGATGACGTGGACGTCATTAGTGGTTGGTGGGAAAATAATTAGTGCTGTTAATTTTATTTAATAAAAAATAAAAATAATAAAATACATAAAAAATAAAAATTCTCTAAAAATTCCAAAAAATTTCAAAGAAAATCCAAATACTGATTTTTCCAAAAATAATTTCGATTATTGATTTTTCGAATTTTTTTTCCCCGAAATTATGTTATTGGTAAAAAACACAGTGCACATGGTGTCCCTGAGTTTTACACTTTTGTGCACATGGTGTCCCCCAGTTTTACAATTTTTGTATGTGGTGTCCCTGAGTTTTCCAATTTAATCAAATGGTGTCCCTACTTTACATTGAATCCGTATTTTTTATTCATAATGCGTTAATCAAATAGTGAATGCCCGGACCTTGCTTTAGGAAAATCGGAGCGATTGGCATTCGTGAGCTATGTTAATTACATTAGTTAGGAAGTCATTTAGAATCTAATATAAACACAAATCACAATTATGAATCAACAATTTAAAAAAAAAAAACGGATTCAATGTAAAGCAGGGACACCATTTGCATTAAATTGGAAAATTTAGGGACACCACATACACAAATTGTAAAACTGGAGGACACCATGTGCACAAAAGTGTAAAACTCAGGGACACCATGTGTACTGTGTTTTTCACCACTAACATAATTTCGGGGAAAAAAATTCGAAAAATCAAAATTCGAAATTATTTTTGGAAAAGTCAATATCTGGATTTTTTTTTGGAAATTTTTTAGAATTTTTAGAGAATTCTTATTTATTATTATTATTTTTTAATTAACATATAATTAACAACACTAATTATTTTCCCGCCCACCACTAATGACGTCCACGTCATCACTTAATGAAACACTGTTAACAGAGTTAGACCCAGGGACACCATGTGCCGCGTTGTGTAAAACTGAGGGACACCAGAGAGTAGTAGTTTTAAAAGCAGGGACACCATGTGCAAAACGTCAAAACTCAGGGACACCACGTGCATTTGCCGTTTTTATTTTTTAAACTGTGTAAATTTATGGAACCGGGTTATTCGAGCGTAGTGTTTAATCTTTATTGGACTCGTCTCACCAAGCCGTCGTTTTCGAAAAGTTTGAGTAGGGGTAAAACTTTGTTACACGGTTACTCATTCCTCTACTCAACTTCAATTAAAATTCATATGATCACCACCTAAAATTGTCGAAAATTGAAGTTGACCTTATCCCCAATTCCTCATCAAAAACTTACCCCCAAATCCAATCCAATCCGAAACCCTAATTTCATCAATTAAGCCTCACCCATGGTGGTACGGCTCGATAGCGTGGCGGAAGTCCTAGAGATGTGGCTCAAACTCCTCAAGAAGCCCGAACCTTTCGTCGACCCGAACCTCGACCCGGTCCTCCTGGTCCCCGGCATCGCCGGCTCCATTCTCGAAGCCGTCGATGAGAACGGCCACGCCGAGCGCGTCTGGGTTCGGATTCTCGCCGCCGATTACAAGTTCCGGGATAAGCTTTGGTCTCGCTTTGATCCTTCCACTGGTACTTTGATCATAATCCACTCCTTTGATTTTATTTTTTGGTTGTATCGTACGCTTTACTCTACTTGAAGATTTTGACAATTATGGATTGTTATATGATTGAGCAACGTCGGATTATTTGATAAAATGCCCGGATTCTGAGTGGTGTAATTGCGTGTGTTGTGGAATTGAGTTAGGGTTGGATTGGTCAGGAGAATGCAGAGGGTTGCGATTTTGTAATCGTGTTTTAGTTCGTATATTTTGCCTGAGTTGGTCAATTTGATCGTGTTTCGAGGGAAGTTTGTTGCGTTGTGTGATTTTAGAGTGGTTGAAATGTGGGAGGTAATGTGGAAGGTTGGGGGATGGGTGGGGGGGGGGAGGTGTGTGAATGTTTTGTATTGATGTATTTGATTCGACGTTTTTATATCATCGTAGTCAGTATAGATCCTTTGTTTGTACCGTGTATTTTTTCCTGAGCATGTTGCGTAAGAGAATTAGTAGAAATGTAGTCAGAGGAAGGTATAGTAATCTTCTTACTCTGGACTGTCAAGAATTTAAGGGGAAATAAATTTTAGAAGAGATTTGGCTGATAGGTGCAGTTAGTGTGAAGAATCATTCTGTAAATGGATTGCTCTTTGCCGAACAATATGGAGGACGATATTACTTTACAAGTTCAAGGCATGATGAACTTCCCTAATTTAGAGAGGTGGCAATATCTTACACCCCAGTGCCCACTTTGCTTTCGTATATTGGTATAAATATGAGTATAATGGTTTCAGTTTTGTACTAAGACGCATTTTGCTGGCATAATTTGGGTGCATGGAATTGATGGTAGTGAATTGTACTCGGTTTTGTGGGAAGATTTTATTTTTGGGGTGATGTAGGCAAGTTCTTTGCTGCAACGTCTTTATTCGATGGCTGGTTGATAGTATAAACTGTTAAATGTATAATATCGTTGTAATATGGCTTGTTCAATAGCCAGCGTTAGAATGCTTTGGGTATTAAACAAGTGGACAAAAGATAGAAAACTGGCTGTAAAGTTGAGTTATTAGGTAGGTCTGAAAACTGGTATTTCATCTCTCTTTCCTTGTCCAATTCGACCGTTTGAAAGACCTGAGCTCCTGGCATGCTTGGAGCGGATTACTCACTTTAGGCTGGTGCTGTTATCTCCGCCATATGCAACCAAACTTGGCCAGCCAATGGGGTTTCTATGTTTACTATTTTGGGTGATAACATGATATGTTTATTCTCTTACGTACATATGTCAGGTCACTGGTCAAGAACTTGATTGACCTTAGTGCATGTTTGATTGACGACTACCTCTGTAATGTAATAAAATCGAGTCTAGTATAATTGTATAAATAAGTAAAAAAATGGAAGGGAGAAAGAGAACTCACAAGGGGAAGACAGTTGATGATTACATCTAATGATGTGTTGACTTTTTTATGGGTTTAAGTTGAGCAATGGTAGATTACCTTAGTTAATTGGAGATCATTACGTTGTAGTGAAGATTGCATGAGAATATATGCTACCAATCAAGCCTTGGTTTTGGGTGTCAAGATGGTTGGAAAATGTTGATACAGGACTTTAGGGGGTAGGTTCAAGATTTTGTTAGATAGCTGAAGGCAGTTTACATTCTGTGCTTCTGATCCGGTGACAGGTTGGGATTCTAAGTAAAATTACTGCAGGAGTCTTATTTTAGTGTTTTTCTCTGTATCATATTTATTTTCTTTTCCTCTACTTTTTCATTCAGCTATAAAGATAGTTTCAAGTGTAGGGTTTTGTAAGCACGGAGCCATGACGGTCGCAATTGTTAAGGGTGAAACTGGAATTGGTCCTCGCTTTTCTTGTTCTTTTGTGTTTGCCAATGCCTGAATGAGCCGTAGATCAGTATTCCTATTGTACTTAGCAAGTTGTTTTGCTAGTCCTCTTTATGTTGGCTCTGTGAAATGCTTTCTGTTTTGCAATGTTCTTTAACAACTGTAAGGTGTTGAAATATGATTCCACATGTGATTTGATGCAGGTAAAACGGTGTCCTTAGACCCTAAGTCAACAATTATGGTCCCGGACGATCGATATGGACTGTATGCAATTGATGTCCTAGACCCTGATGTGGTATGTGTTCTGGACAACTCCTGACAATCGAATATGTTCCCTTATTCTCTGTTCTAGTTGAATTCTTATTTCTTTACGGCCAACCTCGACTAAAAGCACAAATTATGTTACAATGCGTAAGCTAATGAAGTGTTCCCACGAATTATAGGGAGCTACTGTCAGACAATAAACGATTATCAAGGCATCAATTTGATGGTTATTTTTTTTTTTGTTACATCAATTTGGTGCTTTGTTGGTTCGAAGCATTGAACTTACTTAGAATAAATTGTGCTAAAGTGCCTGTCTCTCTTCCTGTTCACTGCCTTAGATAATATAGGCACTAATTTGCAGGAGTTTTTAGATAATGCAGGCACTTATTTTCATAAGGCTTAAGTGTAAGCCTTATGGTATATAACGTAGCGCCTTAACCCTGAGAAAGTTAGTTAAAAGTTAACGAGTTTGTTTCTTCCCAAAATGAGCACCAGTTCATATTTTCTTTTTTGGTGAGACTTGTGTTTTTACATTACCCTCAGTGAAATGGAAGAGACCAGAAAGGGTTCATACTTCATAGCTTAGCGTTAGTGTGATCCATAGACGATAGTATGGTAAATCTGATCATAAAAAAAATCATCATTGAATCTGGAAAATTTTGCAAGGATGGAGGACTATTGCTAATTTGGCACGAAGTTTCATTTATTTATGAATTGATACTGCAAAAAGATTAATCCTTTGACCTCTATTTCTGCCATCTCTCCTTTTTATTGCAGATCGTTGGAAGGGAATCTTTTTCATACTTCCATGACATGATAACCGAAATGGTCAAGTGGGGATATCAAGAGGGTAAAACGCTGTTTGGTTTTGGCTATGATTTTCGGCAGAGTAACAGGTAGATAATGAACTATAACCATCATCAAGATACACCCCTGCCTCCCAGAAAAACAACAATATTACCTTAGTGCTTCAAAGGCTCTCGCCTATGGCGGGGTATTTTGGGGGGGGGGGGGTTATATGCAAGCCCTACCCCTATGGTGGAACATACATAGGCTATTCTAATTATGAATGCCATTTTTCCTGTGTGCAACCTTAGGTTACAGGAAACTATGGCTCGTTTTGCGGAGAAGTTAGAGGCAGTATACACTGCATCTGGCGGAAAAAGGATCAACTTAATAAGTCATTCCATGGGTGGCATCCTGGTGAAATGTTTTATGACTCTGCATGGTGATGTAAGAGAATCTTTATCCTTCTAAGCCTACAATGTGTTCATATCTAGATCACTGAATATTTACTTAGTTTTGTTTTATGTAGGTTTTTGAGAAGTACGTCCAAAATTGGATAGCGATTTCTGCTCCATTTCAAGGCAAGATTACTGTGGAATTTTTTCTTTCTTAGAACATGGAGAAATGAATTCTTCATTGATAAGCTAGTCCTCAAGTAGAGTGACTTAACCAGTCGCTTGATTTGCAGGCTGGTCTTCATTATACCTTTCTGTTAACCATGCTGATGTTTCCATATTGCTTCTAAAATCACTTAATTAGGAAATGTTTCCTTTCAAGAATTATGACTCAAAAGGACCCGTAATAAGGTTAAGGTGAATATTACCATTTGAACTTGTGAAATATGTAAACTGGCAAGTAATCCACATACTGGGAAGTAAAATCTTCCTTTTTGCGATTGCTGTAATTGGAGTCTAGGAATTTATCGTAAGCAATATTTGTGGCTGCTTTCGTTGTGGATATAATTAGCATGCTAGCCTCAGGGCATGACTATTTTTCTGCTTTTTTCCTTTTGTAAAAAGGTGACATTACTTTTGCTTCTGGCCGCCTTTTGTGAATGGGTTAGGCCCTTCAATTCTAAAAGGGTTGAGGCCCTTCTTTTCAAATGGGTTTATGTCCTTTACTCCTTTTAAGGCGCCTTGCCTCCTTGGTGTGCCTTCTATATAATTTCTTTATTACTTAGCTAAAAAGACTACAGAAACGGCTGAATCTTTTGCGGCCAACCATAATGAAAATGTGAGCAATTCTATCGGGAATGGTTCATTTTAAATGAGATGAGCTCTTAATCTAGATTGTAAAATTGTGAACAACCTATGTAGGAGTCTCGACCATCAACTTCTTGCCCTTGAAAAGCTGAAAGATAGAACCCTCTCAATGTGATTATTTATGACAATCTTTGTTGACTTTTCTAAGTGTGCTATTGAAGTAAGCAAGAAAGCAAAAGTAACATCTATTTTTTACAGGTGCTCCTGGATATGTCACTTCTGCTTTGTTGAATGGTTGCTCATTCGTCGATGGATGGGAACAAAACTTCTTTATATCAAAGTGGAGCATGCACCAGCTGGTATGCAACTATTTGTTTTGTTGTTCTTTTTGGTAATCATCGGAGGAATCCCTCCTCCCAAGTATGATGGTTGTCCATTGTAACCCTGAGGTTAGCTTTTGTCACAAGTTTGGGTGGAATTATATTGCTTTTGCCCAGCAGCCCCGCTAACCCTGTACACAACAACAAGGTAGTTCATAGTTGTACCCGTGTGCTACAAAAGTACTACGATAGTCATCGAGACATAGCACCCTTACCAAGAAACAAAAGACAGACTCCTAATAGTTAAGCTTGCATATCTCTTCTGATTACAAATACTTGAAAAGTTGAAAGTCTTCCCGTCAGACCTGTTGGCAGTTTAAAAGAATGAAGAAAGCGGCTTTACTGTGAAATAAAGGAAATAAGAGGTCTTCATTAAATTTTAAATTGTCAGGGTTAGTGGTTTAATGATTAGATATCATCCTAAATTTCTTACTGAAGGTTTGGTTCGTCTTTTCTATGAAAATTGCACCTATGTTTAATTGCTATTGAGTGGGGCTGTGTAGGTGGAGATGAGCCTTTAATTTTAATTGTCCAAGTCCTATAGCTTTTAGATTTATTGGGGCATGGGTGGTGGATTCGCCATGTGAGATGGAGACAGTGCTATGTGTTAGTTAGGAGGCTCGAAGAAGTCTCTGATACGAAAGACAGAATGCTGTAGAGATCTTACTTTGGGTTTTAGAAGATATGGTGTTCATAGTGAAGGAAAGAATTGATGTGTTAATGAAGGGGATTGACATCGATTTATCTTATTTGTTTTTCTCTAATTTATTTGTTTGTTCTTCAATCTTTACTTCCCTTATTTTGAACTGATTTTACTACTTTTCTTCCCTTGATTTTTCATCTCACTCATCTGAATCCTTCACAGCTTTCATTCTAAGGTGTTTTTTGTTCTCCCCCCCCCCCCTTATTCGTTTACATTTCTGTTGACCTTCATCTTTTGCTCTCTCCACACTGTATCTTCTTGCTTACCTTATTTTTCTTACCTTACGTTGTTTGGGATTTAAAATGCATTGCTCGCCTATTACATCTGGAATTTTGTGGTCTTGCTAGCTCAGGTCTGAACTTTATTCTGTCTGGACTGCTTAAACAGCACCATTGAGGAATAGTGGATTTAGTCTTCAAACAAGTAAAGTTGCTCAAGTGTGTTGTGCTCTAATTAGTTCATTGCAATCTTTTGGGGATCTTTCTTTTTTTAATTATTATGATCGCATTTCATGGGGTACTAATTCTCACACAGGATGCTCTCAGTCTCGCCTATACTTTTTTATATCTAACCTTCTCAGTTCTCACTAAAAACAGCATAAGCCCAAATATCCAAGCGGTCTATTCATCTAAAAAATTGGCCCCCCTCTTACCTTTACATTGTCCTTTTATGCTTAAGATCTAGGTGAACTGACAACAATGTTTATTAAGCTCCTGTACGAGATTTATCATGGGAGCTGTTCTTCTTCTTGCCCAACCTATTATTGTCCAACAGTTGCGGGTCAACTATCTTAATTTTAGGAGGACAAGGCATGCTCTGGTGCCAGTATCCTCCGATCTAAGAATTAATGTGAACTTAAGGCACATAATTTCTTGTGGAAATCTGTTTCCATGGTCAGAAACGTAGAAATATCTCTGTCTAGAATTGCTGATCAGGAGGTTTCTTGAGGTTCACCTTGCACTTGTGTTATATTACTGGTGGAGGTTACCAAGCCTGTTCGTTGTCTAATAATTAGGTTATAACGGATTTATGTGGTTATACTTAGACAGTCTTAATGTTTCAGTTACGATAATGAATATATTTTTCTATTCCTTATCTTTTGGATGAAGATCTTAACCAGTATCCTCTGATCTAAGAATTAATGTGAACTTAAGGCACATAATTTCTTGTGGAAATCTGTTTCCATGGTCAGAAACGTAGAAATATCTCTGTCTAGAATTGCTGATCAGGAGGTTTCTTGAGGTTCACCTTGCACTTGTGTTATATTACTGGTGGAGGTTACCAAGCCTGTTCGTTGTCTAATAATTAGGTTATAACGGATTTATGTGGTTATACTTAGACAGTCTTAATGTTTCAGTTACGATAATGAATATATTTTTATACCTATCTTTTGGATGAAGATCTTAAAGTCTTGTGATTTTTGTCCTTGGCAAGTTCTTACCTATACTATCCTCATTTCCAGACTTGCGCTTTAAAACTCTTTAAACGTCAAGTGTTACACTAGTGTTACATTCCCACCGACACTTGACTTTCATTCTTTTGTATATGGGCATCACCCCTTTAGGCGTCTTTTTGTATATGGGAGTCACTCCCTTGGTGTCCTTTTGAATATATGATATCCTATCTTATTTAAAAAAAAAAACTCTTTAATCGTCCATTTGGTGTCTGATATTCCTGTATTTGAATTCGCAGCTTATTGAGTGTCCTTCAATCTATGAATTGATGGGTTGTCACAAATTCAATTGGCAACATCGTCCTGATCTTGAAATCTGGAGGGAGAGGCATGACAACGATGGCAACTTTCATGTATTGCTGGAGTCTTATACTCCAGAGGAAAGTGTAACCATCTTTAAACAGTCTCTATCAAGTAACACGGTTAGTGATGATTTCACTTTAAATTTGCCGTAAATAATGAGAAGTTGTCACTGCTAAATTTAATCGCTAGCTGGACAAGAAAAAGCTGATTTTATTTCGTACCAGGTTGAATATGTAGGTGAGAGTATACCTCTCCCATTTAATACAGATATACACAGTTGGGCAAATGAAACTAAGGAACTTCTATGCCGCGCAAGGGTTCCACCTAATGTTAAGTTCTACAACATATATGGCACCAGTCTTGAGACGCCTCACAGTGTTTGGTAAAAAAATTGTTGTGTTTGGCTTTTGGCTTCCTCCTCTGTTTCTAGTGGGACCTAAGTATGATGTTGCTTACAGTTCACTTGATTTTACTAATTATGTAGTAATTCATGCTGGTCATATGTTTGATGTGCAGCTACGGCAGCCAGGACTCACCTGTTGTGGATTTAGAGCAGCTGAGATATAGTGAGGTGATCCTTTAATTCTGTATGGCAAGTTGTGATGTTCCTTTTGGTAGATATGTTAACATGAAATCAAAGTGCAAACATGTGCAAACTTCACAAGTAGTTTTGTGTAGTTACTTGTTTTGCTGCCCTATGCAAGTGAGCCATGGGCTTGATTAACTTGAGCCCAAGCCATTTGTTTGACACTGGAAACTCCATTTTTAATGAAGCACTTGTGAAACGAATCTATAAAATCCTATCAGCTATCTGTTTTATGGCAGGTATCACCCCATACCTAGGAAACTGCCTAATTACACCGTGCTACCGAAGATATGTGTTATGCAATAGATCTTTAAACAAGTTCATGTACATAAGAAATCTGGGAAATGATTTCAAAATCTAAAATTGCTGTTCTACTTCACCTGCCTTGCTGGCTGTCTTTAAGCAATTGCTATTTCTTGGAATCCCCTGTTCTTATCCACCTCTTTTCCTGATTTGCTTTATTGAGATAGTATAGCTTTTCTGTGCCTCATCCCTTTATCTGATCTGTCGCTATTTCAGGCCAGGTACATAAATGTTGATGGTGATGGGACGGTTCCAACAGAATCAGCAAAGGTAATTACTTTTTTTTTTTTCAATTTCGTATTTACTTCTCCAGATGTTCATGTTTGAAGTGATTGTTGAATAAGGTTACTGGAGGTAGCCCAATTGATATCTATTTGTTACATTCTCAGTGCATGTTTTGTGGATACCTACTCTTGTGCACCCAAGTGTTCTTAGTTTCCCAGATTTGATTGTGAATTCTGTGGCCATTGTAGTTCAGCCGTTTCGTTCTTCCTTTAGGTCAAGTCATCTTCCACTAAACTCGATATTAATATGGTGACATGTATGCAAGCACACGAGAAGATCTATTTGGGGACATGTATATTAATATGCATTAACATTACATGTTCAGCGATGAATTGAAATTGCTGAACTAACCTGCTGAACTCAAATGGACAAAAAATTATTTGAAAAGACAGGACCTCATCTTCGTTGGTTGTTGATGTAGATTTATTTAATAGCTTGATGAGTTTTAACTTTCTTTCTTGCTTTGGTTTCTTCTCCTAGGCTGATGGACTGAATGCTGAAGCAAGGGTTGGAGTACCTGCCGAACACCGTGGCATCCTTTCTGACCATCATGTATTCAGAGTGCTAAAACACTGGCTGGGGGCTGGTAAACCCGATCCCTTCTATGACCCTCTGAATGACTATGTGGTCCTACCCACCGCTTTTGAGTTCGAGAAGATCAAAAAGAAGTATATAGACGTAGCCCCGTGGAATGAAGAATGGGAACTCATATCCAACACTTTAGACGGAGATGAAGTAGAAGTTAAGAAGGATGCGATTTTGGTATCTGTTTCTGAGACAGCTAGCTTGGTGGCTGGCATCTCTGTGGCCTGAAACCCAAGCTATTCTAGGGTAGTCCTAGAGTGACAGTTTCCAGCATATGAAGGTGATTCCCATAGATATTTAAGTGGCTCACCAGGATACCACGCAGATGAGAAAAGGTCTATATTATGCCTCACAGCTCAGTGATGTGCTGCTACTGCACATAAGTGACGCATGGTTTCAGTGCTCTGTATATATTTATAAACTGTAAATATGATCCATGACTTCTTCGTTCTCCTGGTAAACTGGTTTCTGACTCAGACAGAATGTCATGATACTCTTATGCAACTCGTGCATATGCAATGTAAAATAAATAATGTATCTTGGAAAAAATAAGATATGTTTCGAGATACATGTTCGTATCATCAACTGTTTAAGTATGGAATCCTGCAAATTACAGTGTGTAATGTTTGGTGATGGTGTTATGCAGTATAATACACACAATATATTCATTGTCGGATAGCTATGTGAGATAATGTAATGATTTGCCAACTTTGACAGGACACTTTTGTGACAAAGGCGTGAATTTCTCAAATGTTAACAAATATAGACTGTAGGGGGATACCTACTGTGTTTGGCTCTGGGGGCTTATTGTCAAAGGGATTAAAGAGTTTGCCTTAAAAGACGAATTTTGTGGAAGAGTAGGAAACTATCTAAAACCCTTTTTCATTACGAATATCCTTTACGCAGCTTATAACTATCTAAAACGGCATTCTAGACTAAACTTTTCAAGGCCAAATTACATTAACAGTACCACCAGCATCCATGGCAAACAAAACTTGAGCAATTAAACAAATATAATCCGTTTAGCAATCTATATGCCCTCCCCACATCATTCAAGTTTCACTACTATATCCCTGATGCCTGTACGCTTAACATTCTCATTCCAATCCGAGACTGATTGGGGGAGGGGGGAGGGGAGAGGGGAGAGGGGAGAGGGGAGAAGAACAAAGTCACCACATGCCACTCACAATGGCGCATTCTTCTGCTAGCTAAAGTGAAATTGATAACACATTTACGCAACTGACTGAAGTGCTCTCTCAAAACTTTCTTCAGCTGATAATAAGCGCTTCACAAACATGTGTTCTGGATGTGTGACCTTCAATTGGCTGCAGATGATGGAAAAGGAAATATGAGCCCTTGAAATGGGTACATAAGTGCCTTAAGTTAATTAAACATGTAAGCGTTGGTCGTAGAATCCCCAAGGCACTATATATTCAACTCTGTCCTACAACTATTGGCAATAAAAGTACATGAGCTAACATTAAATTCGGACTGAATTCAATCCATTGACTGCATTTCCGGAGGAGTTTGAAGTGCCTTAGTTTCTTATGGCAAATCACAAGTTCACAAACATTTGTAGGTTTCTCTGAGATGCCAAAGCTTTACGACTTGGATTTAAAACAAGACGCTGGTAAAAGGGGAGGGGGGGGGGGGAGTATATGGATGGTCACCACATAGGAAGGTGGGATGTGGCATGGAGGACAGTGCAACAAAACAAAGTTTCTCTTTTCCTTCTAGATAAGAGCAGGGGGGGTATAAATTTAATCACCCAGGCAGCATATCGGATATCAGGTTCTACAAGTTTACTTATTTAGTAAACCATTCTTCACCAAAAAGAAAAGAAAAAAGAATACTATAACATTACTAGAAATTATCAAGAATCCAGCAAATTCCTAGAACGACATACTTATTAGAGAGGATACTATTTTCCGTTACGAGTAAACCTGAATATGAAAGCCCTAGCTACAGCTCGAATGTAGTGCTAGAGGGGAGGTGATCATAACGACTACAAACCCCCTCAACCGAGGTACTGAAGTCAACAAGAGCAGAACCCTCAATGGTTGCAAAGCCAAAGCTTACTCCCCAGAGGTTCAGATCCTACTTGAATTCCTGACTGTATATATAATATAACCACCATCAAATTCCATTTCACAGAGTATTAATCATTTTGAAGTGGCTGAACTGAAAACAAAGGTAGCTTGTAGTACCCAAATACTACTAGAAAGAAGAGATACATTTGTCACAAGGAGCCAGGGGTTTTGTAAGTTGCAAAACATGCTTAAAACGGCTACAACTAAGATAAGGATATACAGACACACAGATGATTTTATTTATGGAAACATTGATACCCTATTCACTATGTGTTTGTTAGAAGATCACAAAGTACCATAGCTAAAAAAAAAACGCATGTCATTCACCAAATGCACCAAAAGAAAAATATGGTAAGCCAATGTTTACCTCAGGTATCGAGTTGCTGGTTTATTCAGGTGGAGGCAGGACACAACCAAATTTGACAAAGTTTCAGGATCCTTTGCATCCTGTTTGAGACATCAAAAACATTGTCAGTTAGCTAATTTCTCTCGTATAAACCAAGCTACATCAATTCAATGCTGTCCGACCTCCATAAACTGTGATCTCTTATTCAAGGAACGAGAAGCAACATGGTAAAGCGGAGAAGATACAAGTAGGAAGCAGAACAACTATATACAGCACAGGTATCGAGTGTTAACAGATGAGATGTAAATGAAAGTCTGTAACTATACATTTCAACTCTTTAGCATCAGTCTCAAACCATTTTCCCATGCATCCCACATATATAAAGAAATGTAATCGAAGATGTACATACATGAGATTCCTATAAACAAATATCCTGAAAGGGCACATAAAATACTTAGGTTAACAAATAAAGAGGTCGAAGAATGTGGACCACCTTGATGGATGGATTCTCAAGAAGGCGATTTCCCAATGTGAAGTGCTTTTTAGACTAAATGTGTATTGTAATATGTAGGTAATATGACTTTGGTCTTTGGCCACTTGGTCTTTGGCTACCAGGCCAACCACTATGAGATTGTTACATGTAAAATTCACAACCAGGCAAAGAAGTACCAAATCAAATTGTACCTTGTTTAAAGCTTCAAGTAACAAGGATTCTGCTTCGTCAAAATTTCCCATGTGCATACAACAAACAGCCTTCCCGTTCAAGATCAGTCCAGTCATAGGATACTTTTCAGAGAAATCTTGAAAGATCAGATATGCTTCCTGTATCTTGGAACCACCCTATCACACCATAACTTCTCTTAAGAAATCAACTGGAATATTATAAAGTTACTACTGTTAAACAAAATCATTAAACATTTACCACAGACAGATTCAGCCAAGCATTAGCAAGTTGAGTCAATGTGTGATCCTCATCAATCTGTTGCATGATCTTCAACTGTTTCTCTGCATGATCTGATCTGCACATCTTGAGATACATCTGGACATTCAATGCATGCCTGAAAAATGAGGCAGCGAGATTTTAGATAATTTCCTATAAGACACATAGACTACATGAACTACAGCTAAGAAAGGCATTGCCTGCCTAAACTTGTATTAACATTTGAGTTAACTGACATGCAGCTAAACCACAGGATAGTGCAACTGCTTTTCTTTGCTTATATAATGACTGAGAGTGCGGTCAGGGAAGAATGATGTTGAATTAAGTTTTGAAATGTTCTAGCATAATATCGGAAAGAGAACTCCACATAATCGTGGAACAAATTCAAGCGGAAACCAAGAGGAAGCTTAATGATAAGAGCCTTTACTAGTTACTACACAAAGAATGAGTAGACAAGTAGTATCAACTCCATGTACTAAATCTTTGGCTAAGTTTAAAGGGATTGGAAGGTCAAGACAGTTTTCTTCATCCACATACAACACCATTAAGTCGTCTCCTGCATCGCATCCCACACCTAAGTTACTCAGACTCTTCTATTTTCCCTGAGTATCCGCCAGACACTTGGACGCTTCATTCTAGGCTAAAATAATGGAAAAATCACTAAAATTGGCCGAGTCTGACACTTAGACAAGTATCCGTGCCGAACACTTGTAGTCGAGTCCAAGTAACTAGGTCCCACACAACCAGCATTGGAGACTAGGGCAGGTGACACAAAACCACCGACTCCGGCAAGGAAAGATCGTAGCAAATGGTTCTTTTAAACCAAAAGTGACAATCACAAGGTGGTACGTCAATGATTTCCTCTACAAAGGCACGATAATTTATCTTAATTATCCACCAGCAAAAACTACAGGCAGGACTATATATAAGAGAAAACGATATAATCCACATATTTAAACACAAAAACAACTGAGCTGTATTGGTAACGATCAATGTTAAAGCTGCTGTGGTGAATCAGTTATCACCTTTAAATGAATTAGACTAGGTTCTGGCAGTGAGGCAGCCACAAATTTTGATTTAATATTAGTGAGGCAATCACAAATTAGCAGGAGAGAACTTCAAAGCGTAATTTTATTCGAAGTGATCCAAGTTAACATGAACGTCACCATTGTGTCTACTTAAGCAGCATTAGAAGAAAATGAGTTCAGCGTTCATGGCATTCAGCATAACCGTAACTTCTAAAAAACCAATGACTCGAATGAGTAAGGAAAGGAAAAGAGATTTGAAAAAATACTGAGCAAACTGGGGGCTGTACAGTAATTAGAAGCGAATAAGTTGTTACTTGTTAGAAGCGTAACTAAGGATCTGAAGCTAACCATCTGTTTTCCAAAACCGAAGACCAGCTCATTTGATGGTTTAAAAAGGAGTAAATACACTTACAGTTCCATTGTTCCTCCAGTATGAGTGTGTTTCAGAGCTTCGGGATAATCCTGCTCACTCATGAATACGATACCAGCAACAAGACGCAAAGTTGGATTGTTCCCCATGGCAGGGTCAGCCAACCACTCCTTCAAGCTTGAAATTGTCGAATCCTGGAATTATAAAACAAAATAATCTAATAAAATCATCTACACTGTAATTTATTAATTAGTACACCTCAGCCGAATCATATCACCAATTCAAGATCAATCATCTTGGATCTAACCAAAGAAAACACAAATTACTGCTCCTGATCGCATCATATGAATTTCCAATGGGCAAAATGCGGCACAATTACAACAACAAGCAGCCAGTCAAAGCACAAGAATCACATCACATTTCGCTGAATGAGTACGAAATCAGCCAGATGCATAATAATCTAGACAACGCAAACCAGCAAAATCGTACATTCTGCCAATTTATCAACAAATTCAGCAACATAAAAAGTCACCTTAGATCTGATTAAACCAAAGAAATCACAAAATATCGGCATTGATCACGCCACACAAACTTTATTTTACCAAAATGGAGTACAATTTCAATAATAAGCATCCAAAATAAGAAAAGCTATGATCACATATTCCCATCGCAAGATCGGCAAATTACGCCGCAAACAAGTCCTAAATCGAAATGACGATAATCTAGCCACCGCAAACCAGAATTCGTACATTCAGCCTTACCACTAAACAATTCTAGCAACATAAACAAGTGAATTTTCGATCTAATTGAACCAAAAATCATAAAAATTTCGCAATTGATCACCGCCGCCATACGAACTTCATTTATCTCCAAAATAGCGTACAACTTCACCGATACGCATCCAACAATAAAACCTACGATCACATCGCCAGATCGGCAAATTTCGACGAAACAGCAACAAATTCACGCCATCACAAAACTTCATTTTCACGCAATTTCAATAACAAGCATCCAATAATAAAACCTAGTATCACATCGCAAATTTCGGCGAAAACAAAATCGGATCGAAGAGAGAGAGAGAGAGGAGACCTTGTTATCGGGAGAGCAGAGATAAAGAGCGAGCAATTTGACGGCCTGAAGAGGAGATGCGGCGTCGGAATCGATTTCATTGAGAACGAGCTGGTGGCTACCGAGGGCAATGTATGATCGGAATACAAGGCAGTCTCGCTCGATTGTATCTTCAGGAGAAAGATTCGGGATTTCGCTGTTGTTGATCGCCGCCTGGTACGCTCCCAAGTAGAAGTTGTTTCTTAGGTTGAATAGCAGATCTGGTGCCGCCATTGTTGTTGCTCTGCGCTTTCTTCTTCTCCTTTTCTTCTTCTTCTTGTTTTGTTTGATGATGAGAGAGGAGCTAGAGTGTGTCTGAGAAGTTACGTTGTTGTTAAAATGAAGGGAGGTTCGAACCTCGTTCTTCTTAGAGTTGGTTGGCAATCGGATGGGTCTAGTCGATTTTCGGGTCTATTCGATTTTCGGATCTAGTTATGTTGGGTTCGGGAGTTTGGCCCTTGATTGGATAATATGATTTTTTTGGATCGAGTCGGTTTTTGCATTGGGATTAAACTTGAAAAAAAAAAACGGACTTTAGCCAGAATCTAGAAACACCAGTTTGAAATGGCTTGATCCATTCATTCGATTTCGATTTTGAGACAAAGGACATGAACATCCCGAATTGGACTTGTGAACCGAAATGTTCTTATCAATTCCGAAAATAACTTGACTCGAGATTGTTCTAGATCAAACTAAATATAGTCCGAATTGACACGACGTGAATTGTTGAACCGATTAAAACCATTTTATGACCGGATTGACTCGAAGAACAATAACGCTCACTCAAATTTGTAAACTGAGTACTAAAAGTTTGAAGTTTGGAGTAGATGTTCCGATGATAAAACTATCAGAATATTTGAATTGACCTGATCTAGAGTGATTCGATTCGAAATTGACCCGAACTAAATTGACTCAATACGAAAGTATCCTTATATTAAGCAAGCCTGAATTGAACAAAATATGATGAGCTAAACCAGAAGCTGGCCCGAAATACTATTGATCCTAGCTTACCCAACCCGAAGTGACCAATCGGAGCCAACCCAAGCGACTTGTGTGCCGGGACTAGTAGGGATATGTCATGATCTTCCCTTTGTGCAAGAACAACCTTGCAAATATATGGTTTGCAAATCGATCATTTGGTCTGCCAAAGCAGGAAAAACATTTTGAATTTTATCAGATCTAATATGGATCGAACTTGTTACTTTTTTCAAGTTGAAAAGAGCAAAATTTCACATGTCACAATTTCTACTTTTTCAAAATATATCGATGAAGTTCATGAAAAATATTGTTTAATGGTTTCAACTCATATCGGTAATTTGCAATTTTATTACTCTTTCTGGTTACATAAGAGCAGCTGATCCTCAATTTTATTACTCTTTAGGTCAGGGAGGAAGGCGGCTTGCTTATTAAAAAGTTTGGAAAGGTTTGAACGAACACTCATTCTCTTTCTTTCGAACAAATAGATGTTTTTTTTTTTGAGAAGATCGAACAAATAGATGTTTGTAACGCATCAATGACTAATTCATTAACCTGGGGAAAATTTTAACATACCCTAGGGTTTTTCCAATTGTCGTGCCCCCTATGACCAAATTCTCGTTAGCTGGGTGTCCCCTACGACCAAATTCTCATTAGCTGGGAGTACAAGTGTACAACAAACCAATGCAGCCCCGACTGCGATATACGGAGTAACAATTATGTAAGTGAACTAATGCCAATAATTAAACTTGATTCATCGAGAGTTTTGAAATCTTAATTTAATCTGATCTGAAGACTGAAGTAAATCTTTTTTTGGAGTTTATCGTACAAGCATGAAGAAAGGCAGAATGCACTGAGAGTCTGAGAGCAAAAACTGATGGGGTGCACCCACTAGAAAGTAGCAAGGCCCTCATTTGTTTATTGTTCTATTATACAACATACTATATGGGCAAAGACATGATGTAACAAATGTTGAACTACTCTATGATGAATTTTATCCTACTCGATAAATATGATCTTAACAATAACAAATATAATAGCCCTATAACCCCCTCCTGTTTGACAGTTCTCTTCGATGTGATCTCTAAAATTCGGGATGGATACCGAATTGATCGAATGCAGGGGGTCAATATTAGCTGAGCGGACTCCTACAGCGGGTTGAACTTGAACCGTCTCTAGCTCGCAGATGCATAGCCATTCCGATGGGCCTTCTGCCATCTCCAAGCAACTTGTAGACTTTCTTCTAGATTTGTATACTTGGCTGTCCAGTTCAACTCGTCCTTGATCTTTGTAGGGTCACTGTACACTTCAGCGTAATCACCAGGTCGGCGAGGAAGATAATCGACCTTGATGTTTACGCCTGTTGCCTTTTTACATGCCCCCACAAACTCTTTGACTGATCTACCTGGTGGTGTAGTAGATCAACGTTTTACACAAGGTTAAGAAAACATGTGCTTTCCATTCATTCTATAATACTACTAAACTAACAAAAGGAGCAGGGATTACTATGAAAGAAGAAGTGGCACATTACCTTTCCCTGTGCCGACATTGTAAATCCCAACCTTGCCCGGCATCGCCTTCTCTAGTGCCTTAACATGAGCATCAACGAGATCTGTCACATCAATGTAATCTCGAATACATGTGCCATCAGGTGTCTTGTAGTCAGTTCCTGTTACCTACAGTGACATCAATGAACATAAGATAAATTTACAGCCATCACTAGCGGCCACGAGTCCTGCCAACGAAATAAAACAGAACAAAAAATTGAAATTCTCAGTTTTTCATTAGGCTTTAACAATATGCTTGAACTTGTTTCCTTTCAATGTAGAAGTATCATGATAAGGGAGGTACTGGAGTGCCAGGAGCTGATTGTTACGGTCAGAATAAGCTATAAAGATCCATCATGGCAGAGTAAACATCACTCCCTAAATCTAATTTATACTCCCGACACCCAAAACATGCAAGGTTAGGCTCACATGCAGGAATTGGTGCAAACCAGCATCCCCCCCCCCTACCCCTCCCACCACTAGTCTTTTGCACAAGAAACAGTAAGCCCCATTGCCTTAAGTTAACTAAGCAGATTTGAAGCGGAAACCAACAACGATTCCACATGAAAATTATTCATAAAATCATCACATTAGCACGGTTAGTAATTTAGTATTAAAAAATGACATCACAGCATTTAAACCTGATGCTCAAACCACAACTAGATATTTAATTAAATCCAAGAAACACTAGTGAATGCATAAGCATGCTCGTGAAGATTATGTTCTTGGAAAAGGAAACCGGAGAGAAAAGGGCCAAAGATTGAGAGAATAAATTAAGTACAATGCTCCCATGTTCAGGTGATCATGAAAGCTAAAATCGCAGCAACACAAGTGTTCCTTTCTCCACTAAAACAAGATTATGAACATTAACACATAGCAGCCTACCTTGAGTCCAGGAGTAATGCCACGAGCTGCATCAAAACAGGCACCAGAAATTCGACCATGCACTCGCAATTCAGGTCTAGGAGCCTCTCCCAATCTTCCCTCAGGATCTGACCCAATTACATTAAAATATCTGTCCAGAAAATATAGGTTTAGTGAATAATTGAAGGCAACCAGAACACATGCAAAGCAACTCAAAACTAGTGCAGCCATCTCAAAGCACACAGCAAACCCCGTGTTCTTCAACAGACTTCGATCAATTGAAATACGTTCAATCAATTATGTTACACACATCTGATAGGCTGACTTGACAGAGCACATCAACTAAGATAATGAACAAAAGTGTGAGACTGAGTGGCTTAAACTTATAGATAATTAAACAATACTTTCAAATGTTTATACAAAGAGATTTAACGACCCGCATAATTTGCAAAAACCAAGAGGCTATTTCCAATTGACCCTCACCCAAAACGGGAAACAATACTTTCAATTGTTTATACAGAGATTTAACGACCCGCCTAATTTGCAAAAACAAAGAGGCTATTTCCAATTGACCCTCAACCAAAACGGGACAATCATATACTACTTCATGAGAAAGGAAGTGTAGAGTGTTTAAGGGTTCATTCCAATATAGCTCATAATGAAAGCATGTGCATATTGTGAATAAAAGGTCCTGGTAAACTCAAACAAGCAGGCAATGAACCATTAGAGACTATAAATCATAGCTTAATATATATATATATATACACACACAGTACACACTAAAATGCACCGCATCAAGGGCGGAGCTCATTTTCCCTTAATATCGAATGAAAACAGACCTTAGAATCATAACAGCCGAGTCTTTGTTTTGCTTGGTGAGATCCAAAATCATATCTTCAGCCATTTTCTTAGCTTTTCCATACGGGTTGATTGGAACCTGCACCAGTGACAGAATAGTACATGAGCATATGCTTCGATAGGGTTATCCTATTACGGCTACCTATCAAAAAAATCTAATGCAAAAGGTACAAATAGTTTACACTTCTATAGGATGTCACCTGTGGAGTCTCCTCTATTATGGGCATCTTCTCAGGTTCACCATACGTTGCACATGTACTAGAATATATTAATGTCTGTACTCCATGCTTTACCATTGTCTTCAATACTCCCAAGGTGTTCGACGTAATATTGTGATAATATCTGACCAGGTGACAACAGAAGCAACAAGACCTTAGACCCAAAAGACACAAAATAACAAGACACGTGCAAAAAATAAGAACATTTCTATAAATCACCATCACATAAGATATTTGAGCACAAAGAAAATATTGCTCAATGAATAAAACTTTAATTATGTGAAGTTAAGGAAGAGATGATGAATATATTAGATATCTATTGATCTAGATATTTCTAACACAATTGGTAGCGGAAATACCTAAGAGGTTCCATTGTGCTCTCTCCAACATAAGCAACAGCAGCAAAATGCATCACAGCATCAAAGGCGTTTTCAGAGAAAAGTTTATTCACCTGGCATATACATTAAGGAAGTGCAATATACAAATAACTCTACTATAGCCCTTTGGGTTGATGGATAACATCTATTCATTTATAAATCAATCTTCAAATTTGGATTCAGAGATTTTGCATTTGGTTTGGTGAGGTTTAAAGGCAAATAAAGAGGACATGCCTTGGTCAACCAGAAATGAGCTTCAAATTAAAGCTGCAGGAGAAAATGACAATGGAAACCTAAAAAAGGATACAGCACTGGCATCTCCCAGATCAGCGTATACGAACTGAAGTCTTCCAGGTTCTGGAAACAGCTGTTGTAAAATTTTAACAGCAGCTAGATTTCCACGAGAAAGATTGTCCTGAAAAATTAACAGTCTCTTTCTTTAACCTCCAGATTGATTGACTAGTGGACAATTAGAAAGATGGGAAAGGGAAAGTACCACAATGGTCACTCGATATGACTCCTTTAAGAGTCTTAAGGCTGCATGAGAGCCAATATAGCCAGCACCTCCAGTTACTAGGACATGAGTTACACCAGCTTCACGACGGGAGAACTGAAGGAAAAGTACAATTGAATCAGAATATAAGCACAAGAAAACATAAGTTAATTACCCCTGGCCTATAGAGAGGATGCACCAGTAATGCCTCGAAGGGAAAATGTGATCATCATTCATAAAGCGAAAGCAGGTGAAAACAAGTACACAGACAAGGAGAAAGGCTCAAGCAGGTGATGAATGTTTCTCTTATCTAATATAAATTGTGTCTCTGTGCTATGTTAACACGATTCGAAATGGGGATGAGTTTCCTTCTGGTCAAATCAGCTCATGATATCACTATTAATAGAGCTCTTGAAATTGTTCAAGCGATCAAAGTGGCATAAACTAGCGGCAAAATACCATACTTCATCCAAGATAGTGTGGTAGAGACTTCCAACTTTCTATGATTTAATGAAGTCATACACCTTGTTCCTTGAAGTTGCTCAAGTAAAATAAACAAGCACATGCATAGAATGATAATTTAGCATCTAACAAACTTTATTCAGGCTACCCACTTTGGCACTTTCAAATAACATAATCAGCTTAAACTACTCAGAATCCTCTAGATTGGTGAAATTAAAAAATAATAACAAGAAGATTTTTCAAGTTACATGAATCATATAATACTGGAGATAGACAATTTTATAAATGCAATAACTATATCTTCACTGTATGAATCGACAGCCATGTCTACCAACAAATAGATAAGTGCCAACTGCGGCAAGAAATGATAAGATAGTGATGAACTTACATGGCTCGGGGTACTGAATGTTGAAGACTGTTTGACCATAAGAAGGCAAAATGCAATTAATCCAGCAGCCACTAGTATCTTTCCCAGATAATTGCCCTTTCGCTTTGGATCAGCAAAATCCATGCCTACCCAACGAAGAAAAAAGAGAGCATGTCAGTCAATGACACCACATATGAGATTTTCTAAATACACAATGGTTGGACAAATAACTAGGAATCACTGACAATATTTGACAGATCAGCACATATAAGTTCAACATTTCTCATAACTTCTTTATCACATCAAGTTCTTTGTCATCTATTCAACTCTATTTAATTTTAACTCAACTTAACCTAAATCAAGTAACGCACAACTCCAAAGGTTTCACTGTACTATTGATATATGTTGAGTGTATCATAAACAATGAAGTTGATAAGTACTTTGCTATGAATGGACTCCAACACTACAAGGGTTTAATTAGGAAAATATGTCAGACTAGAGAAAATATGTCGTCCCCTCGAAAAAAAAAAAAAAAAACTCATTTCGAGAGAAGGGACCCCTAAACCATTGATCTCAAAACTCATTATTGAGATAACTTTTAACTCATCGGAGGGGCCAAGAATATGTATACCAATGATGCTCAGATCCTACATTCCATATCGAGCAATCTCCACAGATACATAGACACTCCAAGTGGATATGGACTCTAGACATAAGTCAGCCCTGGACAGCTTCAAGCCAATGCTTATACCATGGTCCCGGCCTCCTGGGACCATGATATAATTTGCTGCTTCAAGCCACAAAAGAAGTAAGGCTACTGTCCTACCTAATTCAACATTTCAAACAAAGTATCCAGATTCTATGGGCCGTATCTTGTCCCTGTGTCGTCAAGGCATACTAAACTCTTGGTTCGGATCCATAATCAAGTCTAATCACAGTATGTGAATTCAAGCACCATAGGTATTCAACTTTTGCAGGAAAGATGGGGTCTTGTTCAATTTATTGTTGATCCGTGTCAAAAACTCAAACATTGTGACACTAACATTCCAATCTACGTTGCGATATCCAGCTCAAGTATAAATATTGATAGCTGGATTCCTGGGTATGATCTACATTGTTTCATAAAAATATTGAACAACTAGGCACAGGGGTATTAGATACTTCTAGCAAGTTTAATATCTGAGATTACGCATTGAATTTCTGCTAGTCGATCCATAATCAAAAAAGTGGGTAAGGCGGTCAAGCTACCTGCACCTGTCTGGTCCGATCGTTTAGCGACTTCAAGAGGGCCCCATAAGCATATATTTCAGAATCAAATAAAGTTCATAATAATGCAGGCACCAAACTGTTCACTCAAGCAGCAGCAATCATAGAGCAATCATTCAATTCATTCATTCTCTTGAACAACAGAGAATGTTTTCCATGACTAAATTCCCAATTGAGTATTTCTCCTAAACCAATTAATTTCATAAAATATAATATATAGTACAAGGTTGAAGAATACCTCCTACTAGAGGCAAAGATCTACCGTTTCTGGACTGAGTTCTCGTCCTGGCGAAATTGAACATCGATAAACCCGACTTTAATCAACAATCATCAACTAATCAAACCTCCCCAATAACCTACACCAACCAACAACAATACAATACATCAGTGTGATTCACAATTACAGTATCATTATCAAAAATTACAAAATCTATCAAATCATATACAAAAATCATAACACCAAAGTTCAAAATGTGCCAATTCTTTATTTCAAAATACAATCATGATCATAATATATAATCACACATTACGAACAACAAAACAAATCACAAACATGATAAAATTCAATTACAAACTTAAATTAAAGCAGTGGATTTCATTCTAATTATTTGATCTGATTTATGCAGAACAACCAATTAAAAATCAAAATCTTGCATTAAAACCAAAATGGAAATAATCCCAGTTCCCAACTTCCCAATTTAGCAAAAACAAAAAATCAAAGCTAAATTATAAAAATAAATATTTTAGAAGGCACCACAAATTTCACAAGATCCTAAATCCAGAAAGTACCCAAAAATACAGGAGATTAAAAAGTTCCAATTTCTTTACAACATTCACCTCCCAAATAAAAAAAAAAAAAACTATAAAGTTGCAATCTTTTTACAAAATTCACACCCAAAAACCATAAAATTTTAACCTTTTTACCACAACAAAAAAAAAACCACCATAAAATTTGTGTTATTTTGCTCAGAATTAGGAGGAAGATTCAATTAAAAAAAAGGGGGGTCCAAGGGAGGAAAAAAGTGACACGAAAAGAGAAGACTTTACGAATACCTGAAACGGGGTTGTTGCATTGAATTTGGAAGTGGGGGAATGTGGAATTCAAAGCACAAATTTATGGTAAAAAACAAAGCGTAATTAATACTGAAAGCGATGCCCCAAGTATATAGTACAAACCCAGAAACCCAGGAATTAGAAATTGAATTTTTTAAAAAATATGAAAATGATTAATAAATCTAAAACATGTAATAACTAAGAAGATGAATAAATATAATAAAATTAAAAGGGGAATTAATTTGGAGTGTAACTAACGAAGGATTTAATTTAATCAAAACAAAAAAGAAAGAAAAAAACGTAGAGAAGACTGAGAAGAGAGAACGTACAAAGAGAAGAAAGGGGGAGCTTGTGGGAGAAGCTATTGATTTGGGGTTGTGTGTGGTGAGAGTTGAGACCTGGTTTTTTGGAGGAGAGAGAAAATGGGAGTTTGAGTTTGATTAGAACATGGGATTGAGTTTGAGTTTGAGTTTGAGTTTGTGTTTGTGTTTGTGTTGGGTTGTGTGCGTGTGTAGTAGAAGAAGTGTAGAAGTACTGTTGAATTGTTGAAGAGGAGGGCAGGTGATGACTGATGATCAGCCAATTACGGAAGAGACGCTCTTTTCTTTTCTCTCTCCTCTGTCCTCGTGTTTTTGCTCCTCCCTCCCTCGCTTTAATGTGGACAACACATGATACGAGTACAACGTACTATGAAGTTGTTTACTCCATGTAGGAGTAGGACTCGATTAGAGGTTTATCACTCCGTTCCAAATTAAACTTATCATGGACTGCTACACTGCCTATCAAATGTACATTTTGTACAATACTTATTTTTAAATATATATATTTTTTTTTTTTGAGGAGAAAATCTAAGTTCGAGAGAGGTTCTTTATACTAGCCCGTTATCGGTTAAGTCATCGGGACGCGGTAGGAGCAGATCGGCCTATGACGAGAAAGTAAAGGCTCTAAGCTCCGCTCCTTCGGCGGATTGTTTCCGCGGTTAGCAGAACAGACAAAAGGGAATAAGAGCAGACTCAGGGGGCTTTGGAGCAAGTGACGTGAGCCCCACGACCAGAGAAAGCGAGTTCAGTGCTTTACAGGTTACATTCCCTAAGCTGCCCGTCTTTCTCCCTTACTTCATGTTTTTAGTCTTATTTTGTTTACAAAAAAGAATGACGAGAATGAGAAAGTCGAGAAATTTTGAATACGTCATCGCCATTACAAAATATGTAACGGCTACATCCAATACATTGCCTAGTCCGCTAGACCGATATCTACCCAAACACGGTTTATAAACTCAATGAGACAAAAATGCGCCGCCGTATGAGCGGCTTTATTACATACCCTACGTATATGAATGAAACTACAAAAACGAAACCTACGAGAAAAATTGAAAACATCTTAAACTGCAAAGCCAAAATAAGAAGGAAAAGAACCTGTTTTAAGAGCATTAATTGAAACTAACGAATCAGACTCCAAAATCACGTCTTGTGCTCCTTGTTACCATGCCATATGAAGGCCCGACTCCGTCGCCTTTGCCTCGACCAAGTCCGGCTCCCATCTCTGCCTCACCTATTGCATAGCTACTCGGGACAGCTCTCCCTCCGAGCCCCGAATTACAACACCCATTCCAGAACCCGCCTTCCCAAGAATAACCCCATCCGAGTTTACCTTGACCACCCCTTCTGGAGGTGCGCGCCACACCTCCGGCCAACTCCACTTTCATTCGACTCCCTCACCTACTTACCCCCAATAGCCACCCTATACGCTTCCAAATAGGTAGCAACTCTATGCACCGAGGCCCCACTCTGCGCTTCGTCGCCTCCATGAACTGCCGAACCAGATTGCCCAGCCCGTTACCGGGACTTACCCCAGCTCCGCTTCTCCCATTGTCTCCCATCACAAGTCCACAACTCCACTAGATCCCTACCCTTCCTACGCCTACTCCAACTACTACAGTCATACCCCACATCCTCTCACACTCGGGCTACCTCAAGGACAGAACACCAGCACATGAATATCGTCCTCTATCCCTAGCCCACACCTGGGACACAAAACGTCCGCCTCATTCACACGTCTATTGATTTTCACCATTGACGGAATAACACCCCTGCACAACCTCTAAATAAACATACGTACCTTTGGAGGGACCTTGAGCTGCCATAGACGACTCCACACGCCACTCGAAATTGTTACCTCACTACACCCCGCTTGCCCGTCCATTCGACTTTGAGGATCTCGAACAAAGTGACCCTAATTTGACCATATAAGTACTATTTTACTATAATTTCACACCAACACGTCCTCTGTAACACTTGCTGCTAATGGGATATTCAGGATCTCATTAGCCTCATAAAAGAGAAGGTGCGTGCGGACAACCTCACGCTTCCAGCACCGTAGATCCGCATCGATCCAACTCGCCACCCTCGCTTCACTATATCCGACCTTTGGTGAGATCAATCGACAAGATGGTTTTCATAACGTCCACCTTTGCCACACCCTGATAGACTCACCATTCCCCACAACCCACCTACACCCCTCTTCGAGAGTATCTCGTACACCTATGCTCCTCCAAGCGTAGCTTGAATGGTTGCCTGAGTTAGCTTCGAAAAAAGACACTTGGGAAAGTAAAGCGCCTTCAACACCCTGGTAGGCAGAGCATTAACATGACGCGCCTGCTTCATCAACATGGCTTCCTTAAAAGCATCGAGATGACGAAAACCAAGACCTCACTCAATCTTTGGTCTACACAGCTTATCCTAGGAAACCCAATGAATCATCTGTTCACCCTCCTTGGCTCCTCACCAAAATCACGCTACGATCGAATTGATTTCATCGCACAGAGTTGCTGGAATCCTAAAAATGCCCATGTGATAGGTAGGAACCGCCTAGGCCACCGGATTTATTAGGATTTCTCTATCTGCAAAAGATACAGGTTTCTGCTTCTATCCCTGCAATTTTTTCCAAATTCGATCCTTGATTAACTTGAACGCACTTCTCCTATTACGGCCTACGGTAACCGGCAGAACCAAGTACTGGTTATATTGCTCGACGACTTGGGCCTCCAACAGCCTTACCAACTTCACTCTCTCTGCCTCCCCAACATTTGCACTAAAAGAGACCTTCGATTTCCGGATGTTAGCTCGTTGTCCAAAAGCACCTTCATAGATACTAATGACTTCCCGGACACACTGTACTTCCTCTTTCCTCGCCCTACAAAATACAATGCTGTCATCAGAGAAAAATAAATGTGAGATAGGAGGCGCCTCTTGCAAATACAGATATTGTACAACGCTTTCATCCCAGCCGCTTTATCAATCAGGCCCAACAAGGCCTCTGCACATACAAAAGAGGTAGGGAGATATAGGGTCGCCTTGTGGCAGCCTTCTCCATGGACTGAACTCCTGGGATGAAGCACCATTCACCATGACTTGAGAGCTTACAGTCGAAATACAGCGCAACACCATCGATCTCTATTTCTCACAAAAGCCAAGCTTCTCCATGACCACTCTTAAGAACTCCCACTCCACCCTATCATACGATTTACTCATATCCAACTTAAACTTCAAATAACCTGCATTCCCCTGATAATGTGTCCACATAAAATGGAAGATTTCAAATGCGATGAGGGCATTGTCCGTAATCAACCTGGGGCAAAAGTGCTCTATGTTGATAAAATTATAGCTGGTAAAAAGGCCTTCATTATATTTGTGAGTACCTGCGACACAATTTTATAAAGTACGTTACACAAGCTGATAGGTGTAAACTCGTTCACCTTCATTGGCTTTGTCACTTTCGGTATCAGCACGATTAAGTTTGGTTCGTTACACATAGTTTAAGGTAAAGCGTGTTTTCTGTAGATTATAAATACATCACGTTAGTTTTAGTGTTTGACCTAGAAAAGACCTACCTTCAAACTTACTTGCCAATATTTATTACTTCCTCTGTCCCAGCTCAAACGCCCCATGGGGTATTTGTAGTGGAATAAGAAAATTTGATATAATAAGTTGAGTGGGATAATATTTTTTTTTTTTTTTTTTTTTGTAAGTGATTTGGTTCTTATTCATCCACAAGGGGAAAAAAGAATAACGTTTTTACAATAGTCACCTCTACCAAATCCCCTAAGCATTTATATGATCTGTTATTTCCTCTATATTGCGATTCCTCTTCCAATAATAGAGTCTAGCACTCACAATAAACCTATTTTGTCTAATGATCCAGTTAGTGGTGTGTTCCTGCTCTCCATAGAGTCTACCATTCATCTCATGCCAAAGAAGGTAAATAGTAGTAGTGAAACTGCATATAGCCCAAATGCCTTCTGTTTATTTTCTTTCAGTACCAGCTTATCACCCTTTGCATATCATTAACCTGTTGGTTCAAACCTTTCCATCTCCTTACTCCATCCCATACCTCTGTAGAAAACTTGCAACTGAAGAACAAGTGTCTATGGGATTCTGCTGCACTATTGCACAAACAACATCTATTTACCAACATAAATCTCTCTTAGCCATATTATCCACAGTAGCCAATTTCTTTTGCATAGCAAGGGCAGGTATAAAGCTGTGCTTTGGAAGACTAATACTATTCCAGACCACTTTGTGCCTTTTTACCACTGTGTATTTCATCTTGAAATGCTCATAGGCAGCCTGAGTGTTGAACTTACCATTCCTGCACCACTTCATCATAAGTTGATCTATAGATCTTATTCCCTCTAAATTAGATAGAAGTTCATTCTTCACCTTAACAATACTCTTCCAGTTATCTGAATCTGAATCCTTAACTATTATATCCTGCAAAGTGCAGTTTCTCAGCTTATAAGCTCTTGTCCATTTTTCCCACATTCCAACTTTTTTGCTTTGCAATCTCTAGAGCCAATTGCATATAGAAGCTTTGTTCCAAGACAAAACTTCTTTGATATTCATTATCCCTTTCAGACCTAGGAGAACAAATACTCAACCAGCTCTTATATTGGATTTTTCTTTGCTCAGGGCCAATGTTCCATACAAAATATTTACAAATTTTATGGATTGTCTTGACAATGCCCTTAGGAAGTAGTACACTATTGCACCTGAAGTTTTCTACTCCAAAAGTTACAGAATTGATTAGTTGACATTTCCCATCATAAGAAAGAGTTAGGGCAGTGCAATGCTTAACTGAGTTTTGGATTTTCATTAAAAGCTAAGAGTACGTATCAGCTTTCAATCTTACAAAATTTAGTGGAATTCCAAGATATCTAAAGGGGAAAATCCCCTCTAAGAAGCCTGTTTGAGTAAGAATAGGCTGCTTCTTCTTCTAATTCCTGACCCCTCCAAATTATATATCTGTCTTAGAATGACTTGCCCTTAAACCTGAAACTTATGCATAGGTAGTGTTCAGACAGTATTGCAAATGAGATAGAAGGGAGATCACCTCAAACAAATATCATTAGATCATCTGTAAAGGTCAGATGGGTAAGATTAATTCTAGCACACTTGGGATGATAAGAGAACTGAGCTTGCTGTTGCATTTGCCTCAGATTTCTTGACGGATTCAATACTGAGTACAAATATGTAGGGAAAGAGAGGGTCTCCATGTCTAATACCACTTTTCCCCTGAAAAAACCCCTCATAGACATCATTAATCTTGAGGGATAACCATGTTGTTGTGATGCATTTGCAGACCCATTATACACATTTATCTGTAAACCTCAGAGCTGCAAGCATACTCTTAATGAATTTCCAATTTAAAGAATCAAATGCCTTCTTAATATCCACTTTGATGAGGCATCTTGGGGAGACGTTCGTCTGAGTATAGCCTTTCACTAAGGTTTGAGATAACAGCACATTGTCAAAAATGTTTCTCCCAACTACAAAAGCAGCTTGTTCTTCTCCTATCAACCCAGGAAGAGTAACTTTAAGCCTATTTGCAAGGATTTTGCTTATGATCTTGTAGAGGGTTGAATAGCAAGGATTATGCCTATAATCAGTGACTGCCTCACCATTGTGCTTCCTTAATTTCCTCTGGAGTGACAGCTTTAGTCAATCCTTTATGAAGATCATTAGTGATACAAGTCCCTTTTCTAATGAAATCCATGTGTAGATCTTTAACAGGACACTCTGTACCAAGTATATTCTTGTAAAAGTTAACAGAAGTTGCATCAATTTCCTTAGGTTTAGTCCATTCTTTCCATCCTAGTCACTGATCTTAATAATTATGCTATGGTGTTTCCTCTCAGCAATTCTATCATATAAATATTTTGTGTTGCTGTCACCCATTTGAATGTGAGTAATTTTAGCCCTTTGACTTAGCATATTGATCTCAGCCTTCTTCAATTTTCAATATTTCTCCTTCACTTCTTCCACCTCAGATTGTAGAGTTCAGTTCCAAGGGTCATTAACCAGAGCTTCTTGAACACCATCCAATTTAGCTTTGGATTCATTTACCTTTTGGTGAGATTTGAGTTCTTTCCTGTTAAGAAGAGTAAGAGACTTTTTGGTTCTCTTAAACTTCTCATAAAGCCTATCCAAAGGTCTTCCCCCACATCTTTTATTTCAGGCATTACGGATAGTGGAATCATACGGCAAATATGGAATTCTATCCTAAGTTGGCTAGGTTATACAGAAAGGAAATGGAGTTTGAAGCATGAATTGAACTCACAAACTGAAAGGGAAGTTGGCTAAACATTTTATGTTGAGGGCAGCTTTCATGGACCATTTACGAGACCGGGATGAAGAGGACAATAGAATTTTCAAATACATTGCAAGATCAGTCGATCAAATAGTGTTGAGAATTAAATTCTATGCTTGTATTAGAGTAAAAGATCAAATGTAATTGTCTTAATTTAGTTAAGATAGTGGATAGCTAGGTGAGCTCATTGCTCTTTCTTTGGAAGGAAATGTATATGTAACCTTCAATTTGATAATACAAATGCTAAACTCTTTCCAAAGAAAATAAAAAGTGAGTGAAATGTTTCTTTACTATTATTATCTCTGTAATGGCAGTACTCTTGGTCAGAGCCCATGTGAGATTGGTGTGTCAGTAAATAGCTTAAAGTTGGAGGGTCAAGAAGTCATTGTCTCTTCTTTTTGGTACAAATAAACCAGAAGCTCATTTTTTCTTTTTTCCTTGGGGGGTTGGTGGGGGGGGGGGGGGGGGGGGGGGGGGGGGGGGGGGGGGGGGGGGGGGGGGGGGGGGGGGGGGGGGGGGGGGGG
>JBBYHQ010000014.1:2105732-2122811 GCA_038382645.1 Spergularia azorica
AAGCCGAGAATCAGTCACCGTCGAACCAACAGGTGCGTCGCTCACCTCTTTGACGACTAAAGCAAAAATACGTCCCCCAGATTCAAGTTCCTGTTCGACCTCCTTCACACTTGCAAATGTGGTTAAACTCGGTTTTTTACCCAAGTGTATGGAACGGACCTCACTCGGTGACATAGGAGATAACACAATTTTCCGGCCTCCTAGAAAGAGTATGTGTTTGTTAGTACGACCACAGTTCCATACACTACGATCAAATTGCCATGGCCTACCCAGCAATACGTGACACGCGTCCATAGGCACCACATCGCATACAACCTCATCAACATAAGGGCCAATTGCGAGATTAACCCTCGCCTGTTTGTTCACCTTTACCCGGCTACCATTATCTAACCAATGCAACATATATGGCTTTGGGGTGCACAGTAGTAATAAGGCCCAATTTATCAACCAAAGTAGTGGACGCCACGTTGGCACAGCTACCCCCGTCTATAATCAAATTGCAACTTCTATTGTTAACAACACATTTAGTATAAAAGATGTTTTCCCGTTGTTCAGTTTCAATGGGTTCAGCTTGTACCTGTAAAGAACGGAGCACCACTAACAAGGGCTGAAAACCACCAGCCGCCATAGTTGGATCTACATGACAAGCGTCATCTTCCACACCATTCTGGACATTCAAATTCTCCAGAACATCAATACAATCATCTACCCCTTCCAACTCTCGCTCCTCTGCAAGATGAAGATGGGTCTCATATGCACTAATAGCTGTAACCACCATCTGGTTTGGACAAGCCTGTTGGAAGTGACCAAAACCTTGGCATTTAAAACATCTAACTGTCTCCAGATTCCTTTCCCGAGGCTTAGCTGCCCCTGACAAACCTAAGCCAGACCCGATGACTGATCCAGCACCCTTGCTATCCACCTTAGTGCCACGACCGTTTCCGCCACTCGGCTTAGAAGCTAGCCCCCCTGGACCAGAATCTGTGCTTGGCGAAACATATGACTGCACCATTTCCTTTTTTGGCGTAAGCCCCACAGAACGTGAACTATATGGAGAGCTACTCCCCTTTCTTTGTCTTTCAAATTTCAGGGCAAGTTCACAGGCTTGGTTATACGTAGAATATTGGGTAACTTCAATTTTGTCATAAAGATCAGATTTAAGTCCACGTAAAAACCTAGAAATCTTGTGCTCCTCAAGCTCAAACATATCCATTAACAGATTTAGACGCTCAAATTCATCAATATATTGTGCCACAGACATAGAACCTTGACTAAGCTCTCCAGCTTTACGAAATAGCTCCTGCCGGTATGTAACAGGAATATACCGACGTTGCATCTTCCTTTTCAAATCTTCCCAAGAATTAATTTTAGCCTTACCCTCACGGGATCTAGTGGTTTTCCAATTCTCATACCATAAAGAAGCACCACCAGACAATCTCAATATAGCATACTTGCAACGTTTTTGGTCTGGCACATCTTTAAATTCAAACATCTTATCCATCTTGCTTTCCCAATCTAAATATTCTTCAGGATCAAAAGTACAACTAAATTCAGGTAATTCGGTTACCTTAAATTCGTCGGTTGATCGATAAGGTGTATTCCCATACGCATGGTACTGGACTGGCGACAGATCCCGCTGCACCACCCGTCTTTGAGGCGTCAAATCCCTTCTCCGTTCCCATGTTGCGTCGCGCGGCCCTGGATGCGCTGCTCCTGACCTTGGTCCTGTTTCCAGGGATGTCACACGTTCTTCTAACGAGGACATCATCCGCTGCATGCGGTTGGACAATGCCTCAAATTGCTCGTCTAACTGAGCCTTCGTAATAGGCCCTTCATCCTTCGAATCTTTCTGATTATCGCCGCCCGTCATGGATCGTAATTAGTTTAGAGAAACTAATTAAACCTAGCTCTGAAGCCACTTATGATCTGAGTTACGCTTAAGTATTTGCGGAAGCAACCTAAGTTTATAATCTTTAATATAAATCTTGATTATCGCGTTGAACAGATTAGCAAGATGTAAATTAAAAATATGGATGAACAAATTCAGGCCGAGAATTCGGTCAAACTAAGTTAGTCTCCGAACACACCTAGTTCAGCTCTAACCTTAGAACCCCTCTCGCAAGAAGCAAGTCTACGATAGGCTAGTACCTTTAGCCCCTGTTAATCGCTCTACCTCGAACCACTAACAAATCTCAAAATGTGAAAGCAACAACTTTCGACTCTTTTTTATATATGTGGAAATTCTGAAAAGTACAAAGATAATCTGTCTAACCTCTCCTAACAAGAGTGTTTATATAGCTAAAAGAAACTAGACATCCGAAAACTAAAATACTACCATAACTAAGGGAACTTACCAAAACTAGACTCCTACCATGGTTATGGAAAAACCAATTATTTATTACCAAACATCAAAGAATAAACTGACTTAGATTGGCGCAGCGCTTATGGTTAAAACCACAAAAATGTCACGCTCCCATTCTCGTCCATGCACACTCAGATTTAGTTTCTCAAAATCTAGTAAGATATTTCCTCCCATACTCAACCCCGTATCAGTTAGTTTATGAACAAGCTTAAAATATATGGAAATTTTGCGGTATATATGGGTATAATTGTTTGACACAACTTCATAAGTAGGATAGAGAGTCAGTCTACCAATGCTTATACCATGCTCCCGGGAGCATAAGGAGCATGGTGGTACTCCTCACAATAGAGTAGTAGGACCACACTTAACATAATTTAAAATTTAATCAAGTGTGGTCCCTACCCCTTTATTGTGAGGAGGACCACCATGCTCCTTGTGCTCTCGGGAGCATGGTATAATTTACCGTCAGCCTACCAGTTATACACAAAATCTTTACGGCAAATGCACGTGGTGTCCCTGAGTTTTGACGTTTTATACATGGTGTCCCTGCTTTTGAAACTACTACTCTCCGGTGTCCTTCAGTTTTACACAACGCGACACGTTGTGTCCCAGGGTCTAACTCTGTTAACAGAGTTCCGTTAAGTGATGACGTGGACGTCATTAGTGGTTGGAGGACAAATAATTAGTGTTATTAATTATATTTTAATAAAAAAATTATAATTAAAAAAACATAAAAAATAAAAATTTTCTAAAAATTCCAAAAATTTCAAAAAACATCCAGATATTGATTTTTCTAAAAATAATTTTGAATATTGATTTTCGGAATTTATTTTCCCCGAAATTATGTTATTGGTGAAAACCACAGTGCACACGGTGTCCCTGAGTTATACACTTTTGTGCACATGGTGTCCACCAGTTTTACAATTTGTGTATGTGGTGTCCCTGAGTTTTCCATTTTAATGCAAATGGTGTCCCTGCTTTACATTGAATCCGTGTTTTTCGTGAAATTATTGCTTCATAGTTGCGATTTATGTTTGCATTAGATTCCAAATGTGTAATAGCCCGAAATTGCATTAATTTCACGAAAAAAACGGATTCAATGTAAAGCAGGGACACCATTTGCATTAAATTGGAAAACTCAGGGACACCACATACACAAATTGTAAAACTGGGGGACACCATGTGCACAAAAGTGTAGATCTGGGGAACACCATGTGCACAAAAGTGTAGAGCTCAGGGACACCGTGTGCACTGTGGTTTTCGCCACTAACATAATTTCGGGGAAAATAAATTCGGAAAATCAATATTCAAAATTATTTTTTAAAAAATCAATATCTGAATTTTTTTTGAAATTTTTTGAAATTTTTTGAGAATTTATATTTTTTTATGTATTTTTTATTAAAATATAATTAATAACACTAATTATTTTCCCTCCAACTACTAATGACGTCCACGTCCTCACTTAACGGAACTCTGTTAACAGAGTTAGACCCAGGGACACCACATGCCGCGTTGTGTAAAACTGAGGGACACCAGAGAGTAGTAGTTTCAAAAGCAGGGACACCATATGCAAAACGTCAAAACTCAGGGACATCACGTACATTTGCCGAAATCTTTAAGGCACCTAGTATCTTTTAGATGAAGTCTTGGCATGAAATGAAAAAAAAAAAAACTTCAAGCTATATATACAGGTCAATAATGTACCCCATAAATACACCATCATTTGCCATCAATTTCTCTTCGAAAGCTCCTGCCTATGATCCACAACCAATCAAGGCATCCACAGGAAAGTAAGCCGACGAGAAGGAACAACACAAGTAGATTGCCCAACGTATTTCGTTCCGGCCCCTGCATTAGTTCGCACACAAAATTAACACTAGCAACTTTATAGTAAGACGATCTCATTAAATGATTCTTTAATAATTAAGTCATGGTAACTGTTGTGCAATTGGGCGCAAAATTCGGAAGCGTAGAAGAACGATAACAAACAACAATAGGAAAGATCACACCAAGATTTAAAGTGTTTCACTATCAACGTGATAGCTACGTCCACTGGGGCTAGGAATTAATTTCACTATGGTGGGGAATTACAGATACAAGATGAATTGAGCAGTTCTCTAGATCTGCTAGTCTAATAACTCTCTTTGTGTGCCTCTTTCACTAATTCCTTTCCCCCAATAAGGTAGAGGAGGTGTGTTTTATATATCAACCATCTTACCAAAAGAACTAATGGATTTAGAAAAGTAATATCTAGTAAATCTCCCAAAACACTCTAAAAGTAATTAGAAAATAAGACAAACATCAAGCAAAGAATAGGTCCGTTGGTGTTGAATATAGAGTATTGCTAGATGCTCGAGTTTAAAGTCGGTGCGATTGTTACATGACTTGAAGGTGTGTGATCTCAGTTGGTCTTTGCTGGATTGACAGATTCGAGGGGAGGCCTCATTCTTGCATGAAAGAGGAGATTATGGAGCAATTGGATGCCGCTTGTACCTCTTGTTTGCCAGTTGATTATGCATGTTGAAAATTCTTATTGTACTTTGTCTTACTCTTGTGCGAGCAAGGAGATCGTGGTGCAGATGTGTGTTCTTTTGACCTCGTCATGCCAATGTTTGTAGAGTAGTAGTGGGAGGCGATTGAATCTTGTCTTGGTGGGTGGCAAGTGCTGCCTAGTTCTCATGCAAAGGTTTATGCATGTAGTGTGCAAATGTATGTAATGTGATGAAAAACAAGTGACGCCTAGTGCTTGTGTAAAGGGTTGTGCAGGTGGTGTGCAAGTATAACTGATATAAAATTTTACACTTTAACCAAAAAAAAAAAAAGAAGAACAACCCGGAATCGTTTCTTCTATCTTATGTTTTCTCCACATAAATCACCAATACTATCTATCAATTCCCGATACTCGATCATTGCGGTTCTAGTCACAATATCAACAGTAACGGTGATCCGGTAAACAAACCTTGTAGCCCTTAGGCGCGACGGTCATCACGCAAACTGTGAGATGTCCATTGGTTATCCCCAATAAGAAAACCAACACGATCCCTTCTCCTGCATACTTTGCAGTGAAGTACAATGCAGTGATGAGGATCAAACGAGCTAGAATCGAAATTAGTAATCCTTTTCGAGTTTCTAGCCTCGCAAAGTTTATAAGCGGAGTATGTCTACCCACAAAATCCGAAACATTGTACGTTGCAATTAGCACAAGCGCATACCTAAGACAAGCACATCAGAAAAAATCAGATCAAACAATCTAAGAGATCAGACTCATAAAGCTACGTATGTACCATTCTCCTTGACCATGATTTCCTGTATTTTCGTATAAAGAGTACACCATCTAGATTCGAGATGTTCTTAGTGCTATGTTCGTTGAGCTTGAGAAAATTCACACTGATGATAATGTTTCGGACATGATGATGAAGTCACTACCTTAGGGCAAGAGAGAGTGACACCAGAGCTGAAGAGCGAGAAAATTGAAGAGAGAATAAGCGCTGGGAAAGAATGACGTTAAGTTTGATGACCCCTCTGCTATTTTTTCAGTGCGTCATTTTGGACGCATCTCAACCCTTTATCTATTAGATCCTACTGTACAGAGCGGGACTTTTGGACTCATCAGAAAAGCCGGAATTATTTGAACCCGCCTCAAATATACATTAAACCTTAAAGCCAGTGTGACCAAGTGTAATACCCCAGATTTCAGAGGAAGTTTCTAAGAGATTTAGGGCTCATATGAGTGATTAAAGGGATTGATAGTGCTACTCATACCAACAAACTCGACTTTTCTTTTAGGAAGCCCATACGATAAGAACTCCACAGTTAAGCGTGCTTGACTGGGAGCAATTTCAGGATGGGTGACCTCTTGGGAAGTTTCCCAGGGTGCGCATGAGTGAGGTCAAAATGCGCAGAAAGGACCCGTGTTGGTCTGTGAGGCCAGCCCACAGCCCGGAGAGCTGGCATAGGTGACTACTTCCGACTCATCGACTGAGTCGGAAGTAGTCACCACCCGGTACAAACCATAGTCCAATACTAGGTAATCTCTCCGTCTCTTGGTCTCTCCTCTTTTAAGTTTTTATATATACTTTTTTTAGTGTCTACTCCACCCCCAATCCGGTACAAGTTTCACCATTAAAACCATTCTAAATTCACTACCCCATGGCCCATGCTAAATTGCTGACGTACATCATAAACTCCAGCTGACATAATCATGATTCTATTCGAGAAGATAAAAAAGCTTTACCTTGCACGTTTGTCTTTCGATACGAAATTCATTCCTATAATCCAGCAAGTATCTTTTTTTTTTCTTTTCTATTCTTAATCCCCAAATGGTTGGACCATTCATAGCCCAATGTGGTAAATGTCACAATTGTCTATCTTTTGTTTTATTCCCCAACATTTTGTTTTATCCTCTGTGTTAATGCATTTACCATTAATCCCCCAACATGCGAGTATCATAAGTTGTTTTATGCTATGTGTTAATACTCCCTCCGTCCCCCTTTAAACACCCCCTTCTTTTTTCTCGTGGATTAAGGTGGTGTGATTTGTTTATTATTGTTGGAGATAATGGGTAGTTTATTTATTATTGTTGAAGATAGTGGGTAGTTTGTTTATTATTTTTGGAGATAATGAGTGATTTGTTTATTATTTTTGAAGATAATGGGTGGTTTGTTTATTATTTTTGGAGATAGTGAATGGTTGATGTGTGATGAAAACTTACCCCATTTGAAAAGTTTTGAAATGAGATGTTTAAAAAAGGACACACCGAAAAGGAAAGAGATGTGTTTAAAGGGGGACGGGGGAGTACTTAATACCCCATGCCCCTGCCAATTGTCACCTCCTTTGTCATTAATCCCCAACACAAATTCTTTGGTTCTACGTAACTATGGAGTACCTAGGACTCACCAAACCCCATCATCTCTTGGTTATAAACTCCATCAAAATCGATTATAAATCGGTACAACGAGTATGACCTTGATCTTAAATTTATCTTATCAAAATATTTACGCGTTGTACCGATTTATAATCGATTTTGAAGTGTTACAGAATCTCTGGGTTCCTAATGTAAACGCTGACTCCTGACTTTGTGATATCTTTTCCTTAGGCCCTTTTTGATAGGACTGCATCTGTCTAAACTGATATGATCTTATCTCAATGATTTCGATTTGATTTGAATGACTTTGAACTGGTTTGATCTAATCTGAATGTGTTGAAAATTTGATTGAATTTCAACGAATTAGTATCAATTATGGACCAAATACATTGATAGTTGTTTGAACATTTCTGATCTGATCTGATCTAAATGATTCTGAACTAATCTGAATACTAGTTTTACAAGTCCTATCAAACAGGGCTTTACACATAATATTTTGTTGCATATATAGCGTAAATGATTTGTTACCCTGTATAAACATTAACTTAGGAATGTAAATATCCTATGTAACCCTCGTCTTATTTCCTACCCTTGCATATCCTGTATTACTAGTATATAAGCGCTGTTTTTTCATCGTTTTTCTTTTGACAATGTTTCAAATACTTTTAGGTTTAACACAAAAGCAGGCCTTACCTGGCCCTTATTGAGCAAAGTTTGAGACCCAAACCTCCTAAACTAAACATCGTACGTAGATGACTAAAGAAAAACGAGTAGCACTTGAGCGTCTCAAACAGGACCAAGAAGTTTTGCTGGAGGCCTAACGATTTTCTTTTTACCCCACAAAGATGGGGTAGAGTGGGCATGCCTCCTGATCAAGAGAAAGTCATTGATATTGTCTTGCACGGACTTGATTATGAATCCTATATGTCTGTAATTGATCTAATAAATGGCTAAATGGCCCTGACCCTCCCATCTCCTTTGTTGACCTCCATGAGAAACTTATTACGGAATAATAAGGAATTCAGCCTAAAGGATCAACCTAATCCGAAACCATGTCGTCCAGCTATTGCTCACCTTGCGTCTGGTGCATGCAGCCTAATGAAAATGTTATTGATCATGGATTATGTGTTTATGTTCAATGTTCTTCCACAACAAAAGGGAGTAGTTAAATTTACTGTACCGCATGCTCTTTGTTGAGATTAACTGCCAATGATTATTGCGGTGAAACAAGTGGCCAAAATTTACTAATTACTATCGTAACCTTATCTCTGATGCATTAAATTCTTACTTTCAAGGGTATAAGTGGCCATAAAGGTTGTTCTCTTTGAAACAGTACATAAATACGGAGTAATTTTTTCTTCATCTCACATTTGCTCAACTCGAAACTAAAACTTGGTAAAGAAACAAAAAGAATGGATGAAGTATTATCTATCTATTATCTTATATCAACTCCATATTTTCTCACTCCTTGCCTTCATTTTTTTCTTTTTTGAAACTCTCTCCAACCCAGTGCAAACACCCCGAATGGCAGGGCCAATGTATATAAGAGTACATCCAGTTTTTTGACCTTAAAAAAAAAAAGTACATGTTATATTATATTGTGCAGCCAGCCATATGAAGTGTATTGTGTAAACAACAGGTGATAAGTGTAGGATGATGGATTCTTGCTTAAAATAAAATTTTGATGTATGATCAGAGGAAATTAAGGGCTACAAGTGTATGTTGGTGGTTTGGACTCGGCTCACTCGTCTCATGGAACACGGTCGTGAGCCTAGGAGACTATCACTACGACGTGTTCCCGGTAAGCAATTCTTATAGTTTCCAATTATGTTACTTGATGGCCACGATATGGATCAACTCCGCTAAGTATGTGTTTTTCTTTCATTCGAATATGTATCATCTTTCGAAAGTATTGCCACTTGTCTATGTACCATTTACCATAACAACAATCACAATTCTTGCATATAATGAATCGAGAATCAACACCAGAAAGCGTGTTATAGTAGGGTACATCATGTTCTTCATTTGCGGGTTAGGTTGTCTTGTGGTATGTTTTCCAACTGAAACCTCATTAATCTATTTGTGTTGAAAATTTCCAATATATATAATATTGTAATATATAACATGAAAAAAAATTATATTACTTGTTATATATTACAATATTATATATTACAATATTATAATTTTCTTACTAATTATATATTTTCAACACAAATTAAATAGATTCAAAAATCTATTGTAATCTATTTGTGTTGAAAATACTTCATCCGATTCAAATAGATTTTCCTCTTTCTATTTGGTGTTTTGAGGTGTCATGTTGATAGCTACTTTTATATCAAATGAATCATTCATTATTGTAAAATTAGTACATGTTTTATTCTGCAATGCAGTCTGATCTACCAACTCCATTTGATTTTACGACAAATGGATGTTCCATTTAGTCTACAAGTAGTCCCTAACATGACATCCTTGATCTTTTTCTAGATTTACGTGCCAACTCTGTCAATTTTCCTGGTTTCTTGTATGAAAACACAGGCAAACACAGTTTAGGATCATGTAATAATTCTCTCAAGTATACGGAATTAAATGAAGCACACCTTAACTGATCCATTACATTATGCCGATTTTTATGTTGTTGGATTCATCAGGTACCCCGTGACACTAATAACGATCTACAACGTTTTGGATCTCATGGGGGTTTACGCTCCCATGATAAGTTTTTTGAGGATAAAATCGCGCAAGGGTTTAATGGCAGCCATTGTAGCACGGACCTTGCTTATTATCCCAGCCTTCTACTTCCCGGGAAACTATATAGGTGAAGGCTGGATGCTTCTTCTGACGTCTGGACCTAACCAACGGCCATCTTACTGTTTGTGTCATGACAGCTTGTCCACATGGCTACATGGTATGGACTACTTGAACTTTTATTCAAGTTGTTTTACCTAGTTTATCAAGCTACTCGGTATGTAGTCATTGTTTTCAAGTACCCTATTCTTTAACTTTAAACTTCTGCAATATTCATGTAGGGGCCAGGGCAGAATAAACTGGGGAATTTTCTAGTTGTGTTCTTTCAAATAGCGATTTTTATCGGTGGCTGCTGTGCTTGACAATGATTAATTGGGAACAGGAAGTTGTGATGAAGGATCAAGAAACTCATTGTTCTCGTAGCTATATCATTCACTAGAGAGTCCGAGAAATAGAGGTAGTCTGTGTGCGCAAAAACATGGGACATGGATTATACTAGGAATAACCGACTTTTACCGGCGAGTTAATATTAACCCTTTTTACTTATAAGAATATTTATAAGGATCTTAACTTACAAATTAAAGAGGGTTAATATTATGAAATTATTAATTAATTAATTTGGATAATATTAGAAGTTAGTTTTGTAACTAACTTAATCTCAACCGGTCAAATCTAAGATCATGATTTAATACCAATGTAAAGGGCGACTCCTCTATAATTATGATGTCACATTGTCATATGAAATAATGAGAAAATGATGGAAAACGTAGAAAGTATATGTTTTGATATTCCCACAAGAAAACCATCTCATGATACTGTAGGGCTCTTACATACGTTGTTATAGTGCTAACGACGTTTGAGACGACTTCGTAGTAATGTAGTATCCCTAAGACTTTCTATCCTCCCCGATATTCTTTATGGGGGCGAAATAGTTTTAAGGGAAGAGTTCGTACTCCGCGTTAGAAATCGGTTATTCCTAATTTCATCGCAGGAAAGAGGCTTGTCTATGCCAAACAGGTGCTGTTTATGTAAGAAAGCCGAAGAAGAAGCCGATCATATATTCTTTAGCTGCGATTTCTCAAGAAAAAATTGGGAAAATATACTCCGATGGCTGGGGTATAAGAGACATGCTTGGAGCCTTGCGAGAGAAATTAAGTGGTTTAAAAGGAAGGTGAAAGGAAAAGAGGGCAAGCATCATATGGTTAGATGCGCTTTTACTTGCTTGTGCTATTTACGAAATATGGCGGGAAAGGAACTTTCAAATCTCCCGTGGACAAAATAGAAATAGCAATCAAGTAGCGAATTATATCAAATACCTTGTATGTGTTAGAACTATTGATAGATTTAAAGATTGTATTCCGATTAGCTAATTAGTTAGCTTAGTGGTTTGATTCTGAATGGGTGGTGCTTTGCTACCCCTTTGGAGAGGTTGTATTTGTTTTTCATTTTCCCATTATTGAGAATAAAAATCTAATCTTTCAAAAAAATAAAAAAAAAATAAAAGGAAACTAGAAGTAGGTCCCTCAATTCATTGGCGCAAAAACTGGTTTAATATTAAATTACTGTAATCAGTTACATATTACAATTAACCTTGTACGGATATTCCACCTAGTAATATGACAATAGGAGGAGTAACCCACTACTTTATAAACATGTTCCACCCACTTCAATTTTCCGATGTGGGACAATCGCTCACCCATAAATTCCCAACAATCTCCGCCTTATGTGTGAGCTCACCCAATCCTCCTTGAACCAAACGCCGGGCATGTCAAACCACCGCACTATTGGACCTTGACACTGCCCTTAACTGATACACCATGCCATCGAGACATGTGTGTGCGCCGCCACAGGTTTTCGCTCGCCATCCGCATGTAACCGTATCGCATCCCAAAGGGTCTTTAACCACACTCGCACCCACTCCATAAGAATCCGCATTCGACAGCCCATTCTTTTTTCTTTCGGGAGTACCTTGTGCTATCAGTGTATAGTTAGTTCCAGTCCATATTCCATAGCGCCTTCCGTAGCACCAATGTGCCCAACGAGAGTTACCGGCCCATTCCTCTCCCCAACAGGCCAAACTACCAAATTGGTAAAAGAAAAAGTAGAGGACAAATGACAGATTGGTAAAAAAAAAAATGACACTGAGTTCTCAAATCTCTTTCCCGACACTATTCGCCTTTCGTTGATATACCAAATAAGAAACTGAAAACCTACACGCATGGTGTATTGGTGTACCAGACTACTATTCGCTTCTGTACCCGATCTTAAATTTTAGTAAACGAAATAGCAATTAATTGAGCTCCCTCATCTTTCTCGTATGTGTTAGTTTGTGAACAAGCTTAAGATATATATGTGGAAATTTATGAGCTTGAGTGTTTCACACTTTACACAAAGTACAGAGTCACTCTACCAATCACCCTAGATAACATACCTTCCTAAACAAAATCTTTAAGGAACTAGTATCTTTTAGATGAAGTCGTATCATGAGATGAAATAAAAAAAATAAAGCTCCTTCAAGCTAACAGGTCAATAATGTACCCATAAGTACACCATGATTTGCCATCTATTCCTCTTCAAAAGCTCCCTTTGCCTATGATCCACAACCAATCAAGGCAACCACCGGAAAGTTAGCCGGCGAGAAGGAACAACACAAGGAGATTGCCCAACGCATTTTGCTCCGGCCCCTGCATTAGTTTGCATGCAAAATCAACACTTGCTAGCAACCTTGTGGTAAGACGGTCTCATAAAATAATTATGCAAGTTTATTTTTTTTGGGAGGGGGGTGGGGATAGTAACAGAAATCCAGTATACGAACCTTGTAGCCCTTAGGCGCGACGGTCATCACGCAAACTGTGAGATGTCCATTGGTTATCCCCAATAAGAAAACCAACGCGATCATCCACCCTTCTCCTGCATACTTTGCAGTAAAGTAGAATGCAGGGATGAGGATCAAACGAGCTAGGATCGAAATCAGTAATCCTTTTCGAGATTCTAGCCTCGCAAAGTTTATAAGCGGGATGTATCTTCCAACAAAATCCGAAAAATTGTACGTTGCAATTAGCACAAGTGCATACCTAAGAGAAGCAGATCAGAAAAAATTAGATCAAACAATCTAAGAAACCAGACTCATAAATTAAAGCTAATATAAGATGTTGAGACGTACCATGCTCCTAGACCATGATTTCCTGTATTTTCGTATAAAAACCCAGGGAAAATCGATAGTGTTAGCGCATATATAAGGAACAAATCCACGCAGTAGTCCCAATTTTGATACAGAAGTTGTCTTGTTGTTAAGCGATCTGCAAGTTTTCCGGCATCTGCTGCCTACACGACATCAACAATCGGCCTCAGACATCGAAAAATCATGAAACAGAACAAAATTTCATCTTGAAATGGAAGTAAAACATGTAATGTAGCTTGCCTGGTGGATACCAGCAGCGGCCAAATCCGATGAGACGGTCTTAGATCCTTCGGCAGCTGCCTTTGAGCGGAAGTACTTGATAATAGGCAGCTTGGGGAAGTAAAATGCGTACAGAAGAATGCATACAAACTCGATTGTCGTAGAGATGGCCAAGAATAGTACTGCAGGGGAAATGCAGGGTTAGCTTCTAGAACAAGATTAGCTATTTAACAGAAACATAATGTAATACAATGATGAACATCATATAACAGCTTACAAGCGCCTTTGCGTAGGCCATCGTGCGATTTGTCGAATGCTGCTTTCGTTACTAATCTTAATCCGGCTGTTAAAGCACCAGAAAAAGCGAAACCAGCATAGTATGACTGCAGGCATCATCATAACCAAAACAATACCGTTTTACTTAAGTCCTTGAGAATTACGACAGTTCATTTGCTGTGATAAAATTGGAAATACGTACTTGAGTGAACTCGGGCAACATGAAAGCTAAGTCACCCGTCAATCCACCTTGGACATGAGCATCTGCAACTCCAAAAATCGCGACAAGTATGAATAATCCTACGTACTGTCCAACTCCCCCTTTTCCTGATGTCGCCAAATCTAACTACAATGTTTAACAACATCAAGTAGTTCATCAGGACACGTAAAAATGTTGCAATTACTCGAATTGTAGACTAGTGTAGAATTATTTGGACGATATGATATCGATTAATGGGAGATATGTAGTGTACCAGTATACAACCGAGAGTACTACTGCAGAAAAGAATGTATCCTGCTAGGACTCGCCCTCTCGTATTCATTCGTGCTTCGTGGTACGTAAGTATTCCCATGGCTCCAATTGCAAAGGGTTGATAGACAAGAGGGAGTACCCTTGAAGGATGGTAGTTCTTCAGATCCCAACATACAAACAAATCAGTGAACAAATTTCCTAATCAATCTCTGCTTAACATCACAGGTACGTACTACCAGCAAAATGCCGAAATCATGTCACATTGACACATTTTTACATGTTTACATATCGACTGTAATAGTAGAGACTAGAGAGCGCGTTTCCAAAGAGGTACAACAATTGAATCAGATCAAATTATCAAGGACGATTTATATATAAGTGAAATTAAGGCCATCCATGAGCTAGCTATTAAGAAAATCAACATGACGTTTACAGAAATACGTACAGGGAAAACTTTGTAATAATAGTCCCCAATGGTAAGCATACTGTTCCATGAGAGGAGTGTCGCCATCCCGAGTAACCAACACGATACCATAGCCTGCCATCTCCCCTGAATCACACCATATCGGAAACAATCAAGAAAATCAAATTCGGTATCTTTGCATTAATATGGTCTTCACATTTGTTTTGAATTTCTCTCGTATATTCAAAGCAAACCTAAAGAATTTAATGAAACAAATCGAGTACCTCTAATCTAGCCGGAGTTTCTTTTTCTTCGGAAATAGCCATTTCTAATTCCCTGTAACAAAGTTAAGATAATACATTATTCAAAGTTTGTGCAACAATTGCAGGGGAAAAAGAAAGAGAAGTGAAAGACAAAAGTTAGCATATAATTGTAAAAAGTAAGTTTAAACTTGTTTGGTGCAACTTACTTATGCAATTGTCATACTGGACAACACTTTTACGCAAAATGTTTGTGTATCACGATTGTACCTAAAATTTACTTTTAAAATTAAATTGCCGTCATGCTTTAGGGTTTAAGGTTTAAGGTATTGAGTTGAGTTTTCGACTTTATGAGTAGACTCAAATACTCATCCCAAATCGATCATTGAACCCCTATACACTTAGGGCATGGTAATCGTTCGCAACCATTGATCTTCTAAAGTTGTCACAAGTACAAGACATCGTTGGTACACTACGCTAGAACCAATGCAAACAAACCCCAACTTCCGAAACTGGACAAGCAATCATATAATCAAAAATTTCTTTTTCTAAAAGAAAAGTGGATATTGAAAATAGAAAAACGATATCAAACAAGCCGTAATTGAAGAAGCGTCAAAGGTAGAGATAAGACATGCCTGAGAAGGAGTAAAGCTGAACGTTACGTCCGAGGTTCAGCCACGAGCAGAGAGATAACGACAAATAAGGATACAAAATATTTCAAATAATAGTTTTTGAGGGCAAATATAATGTCCGAGTCAAAGTAGAACTGGAATTTGTCACGATTTGTGAATATTGAAGAATCTTACTATGTTAGAATCTCTTTTCTTTTTCTTGAAGGGTAATTTAATGGAGTATTTATATATGTAGGTTGGGAGTTTGGAACTGTTTAGGATTTTGATTTGTTATAAGATTAGGCTAGAAAAGTCCTTCATGAACTAGTGAACTACTAGTTCGAGTCGAGTTCGGGTTTTTTTCAGGTTAACTTTTTCGAGTGAAACCGAATTAGGGATACTTAATTGTAGTTATCGCAACATTATTATGTGACTAAAATCCACATAAGTAGTACTCGTACAAGAAGTGACTCTTCAATCACATCGGAACGTAAAGAAACATGCCTCTCGGATTAGCTCACGAATAATGATATTGTGTCACCGGCCCACGATAATAATAGCCCAGCCCATATAGCTCAATTGGTACTAGTGACTGAGGAATGGTGTGTCTGAGATCCCTAGCTATAGGCCCAGTAGGAAGATACAGTCATTTGTGGCTCGGGCATACAATTATGCAAAGTCTTGTATTTAATCAGGCAAAATGAATCACATTCAGATTGGAACTTGGAACAAGAAGTGGATCAAGGACACTGATATTCCAAGTTTGTGCCAAGCTGATACGATTAGGCCATTAGGTCTTCTTTAGGTTACTCGATTCCAAATTGGGATCGTGCTCATTTGGTCAAGATTAATGTAAGCGGGAGTTTCAACTTTCAAGGCGAATTGATATAAAATTATTTTAGGTGCGAACAATAGACTTTTGCTGAAATCGATTAGTATCAAAACTCGTATAACTAAACCTAGACATTGTTCGCACAATCGCACCTAAGATCTAACGATATTTGCCAATTTGGCTCTTATATATTTTTTTTTTTCTTAGACAATGCCAATCTGGCTCTAAGAAGAAATAGAAAAGTGCCAAAATCAAAATAGTCTATTTTGATCAATGAAATTGAAGATCAACTTGATTGAGTGATTCAAAAACCACCCCTCCCACAGGAAGGAAAGAAGACAAGTGACACAAAAGGTTCATAAAACGTCCTTTTATTTTGTTTGCATGCAATTTAGACTGTTATTGCCCACGTCGCCATGTATATTTTATGGCGATTGCTTTCATAATAATTAGAATCCTTACTAAAGTACCAAGTTGTACCAATTTGGAATCAGACTATCAGTAATTTGATGTGCAAAATCAGACTACTTCCGAATTTTCAATGCCGACCATCATCAGCAAGAACAAGAGCATAGATGCTGATTCTTTTGTGATATCACTACAATATCAAAGATGTACTTACCAATATTTAACTCGTAATAACTTTGAGATCGCATCAATTAATCAATCATCCCTTAGGTTGTTAGGATGTTTAAATATTTTCTAAGCTTAGATGATCAAGCTAAGTCTAGTACGTACTTAACCCTAAAAAAAAAAAAGCTAAGTTTAGTACACCGTAGCAGAGGCGGCCCTTGCCCTGGGCGAGCTGGGCCGCCGCCCAGGGCCCCAGCGCTACAAGGGCCTCGGCCTGTTTA
>JBBYHQ010000014.1:2158116-2179245 GCA_038382645.1 Spergularia azorica
GCAAATTGCATTCCTACTCGAAAATATCATTTCTTATACGTATTAAGGCGTTCGTATATGGGACCCGCACGAGACCCAACCCAGACCCAACCCAGACCCAAACCCGACGGGTCCGGGTCCGGGTCTGGAAAATTAGGACCCGTTGGGTCCAAATCGGGTCCGGGTCCACACAAAATATCACGGGTCCGGGTCTGGGTCCTTGCGGACCAGACCCAAATCCGACCCATGCCCATCCCTATACACAACCGATGCTTTAAGTCCAACATAAAAATTAAAAAAAAAAATTTGTTTGGATTGATTCTGATCCTCATTTAAAAGGAAAGAATCATAACAATAGTTATATACATACAGCCACCACAATGTTAACAAGGACTTGTACGATCAAATACACCTATAAACTCATTTGGAACGAGAAAGTCATACCCAATAATTCCAAGTTAACAAAAGTACACTGTAATACAAACTCGAATACGTTACAATGCAAGGATCCAAACAGGATTAGTAATATCTTCCTCTATCATTGTCCACTGCCAAGCAACACCACGAGTTGACATCATAAATCGGCAACGGGCCAGTCCTGCACAATAAAAACAACATATATAGAGATAATAGTCAAGGTTCAGGGAAAAACAAAAACAAGGAACAAAAATTCAACTCAAAAGTTTCAGATTGTACGGACACAAATCAATGACTACTCGATCTTATATCAATTTTATGTAATCAATGGCAATATGGAATTAAAATCCCCTAGACAAGAACTTAAGCAGGTTAACTTGTAACTCAAATTAAAAAGTTACAAACATGTGATAATTTGTCAGACACCAGTGACCATAAGAAAAGATCAACATGCATGGTATAGGACTGTAGTCCAACATAATACTAGGTTTGCTTATGCACTAGTTCATGTTAGGTCAATCAATTTCAATGATATGAGGTGAGATATCGAGAAACAAGTACACTCTCACAAAATTGACCAGCTTCAATGAGGATATGTCAAGAAAAGAAAAGAGTATCAAGATATACCATTTTCAGCACTACAAAATCTCTTCATCGTAAAGTGTTGACGTCACATGCAGATCCATAGCAGCCTCTTTCCATTGACCAAGCATCGCTTCTGCCATGTCACGAGTTTTGTAACCTATAGCAGAATAAGGATTTAGCTGTGGATGCATAACACAAGGCATCAGAATTTGCATATCATTTAATAATTCCCACTCAGTCAAATGTAAAAATCTATGTCATTGCAAATAAATGGAACATACATGCGCCCTGGGCTTTTTTTAAAACGCTTGAGAATGCAAAGGCAAACATCATCAGCAGATATATATGCAGTGAAAAAAAAATACTTTAACAAAATGTCAGTGATGAAAATAAAGCATAGCTAGCTAACTCACATCCATTACTGTCAACAATGGAGCGGCTACTTAACCAAACAAGCTGATAATCTGACTGATAAATATAAGCTACTTAACCACATGCTCTACTTCACCCTAGCTAGGAAGGGAACACAGAAAATTGTCATTAGAGATTGACAGGTGGGGGAGGGAAGGGGGTCACTGTTTCATATAATCTGTTCTAAAATACACAACTCGTATACAAATATATTAGAGAATGATGATCATATCTCAGGTCACTTTATAAACTGACCAGACGAAAGCCTTAAATTAGCCAAAAAAACATGAAACTCAGGATCATACCACAACTAGTTGGACCCATCAACAAGACATTTCTTTTACCCAATTCAACAAGATCTAAGTCATCCTGATTGTTATAAGTACCACCTAAACCTGCAACTTGTCAGGTATTGAAATCAGTAAACGCACAACCCCAAGTAATCAATCTAACAATCTAAAATTGAAACACGAAAGAGTTCATAGTGGAGAAGCATAAGATATCCTATTGTAGTGGTTGTAGACTGCCATAGGAAGAACTTGCAACAAAAGAGATAGCAAAAAGCCAACAATATACTTGAGAATCTTCCTTCTTTATGTAACTTTCTATCTTTAGAATTCTTTCAAAATGAATTTCAAGTACTCAACCTACCCTTTGCTGCTCTTAATCAAACTTAAGACAGGGAATTAAACTTTACTTTTTCTTTGCTGGCCTTTCCTATTAGAGTGGCAAAATAATACTATGTAACAATCATCTACTAGTCCTAGATACTAGAGCAGTTTGCGACCACCCGAAATAGAAAAAGAAACACATAACACATAAACTGTTTGAACTTTAATGCATGTAATTTCTCTTATTGTTATCTTTGTGAAATCTGCTTGATTGTCATTTAAGCTATGAAGTAGTGAATCATATATAGCTAACACAAAAGTACTTTTGCCCTTCTTAATATCCATATTTCAATGTTAGTGTTTGCAATACTTCATTCACTAGAGTCGATGCATGAATCATTCCAGCAACAGACGAAACCATTTGTCATATTACTCTGTATTCCTTAACGAAGACTTCCCATGCATAATGACATAATGTGAATGGAACAAGCTAAAAAATTAATAGAATAAAGAGGAATCACGAAGTATGAAACAATTGAACAAAAACGAAAATCCAAAAATCGAATCACATGAACATAATAGAAACGACAATACCTATAAATTGAAACACAACAAACAAACAATGAAAACCATGAGCATCAAAACCAAAATTATCTTACAAAAACAAAGGTAGTACGAAGAATTGTTCTTGCCTAGCGTGAATGATGAACAAAGTTGTGAAAATGGTTGCGCCACCATGACGACGATGGCGACGGCGGGGAGAGACGAAAGATCAAGGACGAATTGAAAATGGCCGTTCTGGAATTTTTGCGGAGGATTCGAGGTTAGAGATCCAGATCTGAATCAAGTGAACATAAGTTTGAAAGTATCAAACGATGCCCCAAATATATAAACCCTAATTGACAAACCCCCAAATCACAAACACTAATTGACAAACCCCAAATTATAAACCCTAATTCACAGCCCCAAATTATAAACCCTAATTCACAGAGCATCAGTCACAAAGTTCAACAACAACTTGCAGATATGAAGGCTTAAATTCATAAATATAATCAGATCCAAATACATACGTTCATATACCAATTATTGATTTGTACAAGGGATGATTTTGTGTCGAAAAATAGTGAAGAAATCGTACCTCGGATTCGATTCCTGATGGCGGAGACTTGAGATTGAAAGTGAGACGATTTCGTGTCGTAAACGAATAACCTTAGGTCGATCTGAGAGTGAGAAAATGAGAGAGAAAGAACAAGGAGGAAGGACGAAGGAGAGAGAGAGCGAGAAAGAGGAGAGAGAAAATGCTCTGCGAAATGAGTGAGGAAAAGGAGACAGTTTTTTTTTTTTTTTTTGTTTTTTTAATTGGGCCAAAAACAGGTTTAAGGCATCATTTTATTGAGGACCGACGCCTTATTCTCATTTTAGACGTCGGTTCCTTGATACAACCGATGCCAAAAGTTTTTTATGAACCGCGCTGGAATATTTCCACTTTTTGGCGTCGGTTATTACTAACAACCGATGCCTTAGGTACTGTTAGGCGTCGGCTTTAGAAGAACCGATGCCTATAAGGGGACGCCGTATTGTGTTTTTCTACTAGTGCATCCACTGCAACACCATCCTTAGAAACAACATAACCGAGGAACACAACACTAGAAACCAAGAAGCTGCATTTCTCTAGCTTCCCGTGGAGTTTTTGAACCCTCAACACCCCAAACAGTTGTCGTAGATGATCCAAATGGTCATCCACACTCTTCCTATATACCAATATATCATCAAAGTAAACAACAATGAATTTACCAAGAAATGGTCTCAATATTTCGTTCATAAGCCGCATGAAAGTGTTTTGTGCATTAGTAAGACCTAAAGGCATCACTTACCACTCATATAAGCCATGTTTTGTCTTGAAAGCGGTCTTCCATTCATCCCCTTCACGCATTCTAATTTGATGATAACCACTACGCAAATCAATCTTCGAAAAGATAATAGAACCATTTAACTCATCCAACTTAACATATCATCAAGTCGAGGAATAGGGAAATGATACGTACTTGATAGTGATGTTATTTACCGCTCTACTATCGATGCACATGCGCCAAGAGCCATCCTTCTTAGGGACAAGAAGTGCTGGTACTGCACATGGACTCATGTTTTCTTGAACATAACCACGCTCAATTAACTTCTCGATTTGTCGTTGCAATTCATTTGTCTCCTTCGGATTGCTACGATAGGCAGCCTTGTTTGGCAAAAATGCACCATGTACAAGATCAATTTGGTGCTCTATGCCTCAAATTGGGTTTAGACCATTAGGCAAATCATCTGAAAATACATCCTCAAATTCATTCATCAAAGTTTTCAATCGATCATCAATTTAGAGCTTATCTTCATCATGGGGCTGACTCGTAGCAACAAGTGCATAAACTTGCTCTCCTACTTCAAGAACTTGCTCCACTTCCTTTTCATATGCAAACATAGTCAAGTTTGGCTTCTTGTCTAGACTCATATGCATAGCACGGACAAACTTTGGTGACATAGGTTTCAAGTCAATTGCCTTTCCATCAATAGTAAGTAAATGCTCATTGGAGCGTCCCTTGTACTAACATCCCGATCAAATTGCCAAGGACGACCCAAAAGAATATGACACGCATCCATGGGCACAATATCACATAGAACTTCATCCTTGTAAGCTAAGGTCCAATCACAAAATTAACTCTTGCTTATTTCAAAACTTTTACTTTGCTTCAATCACCAAGCCAATGCAATGTATATAATTTAAAATGTGGAATCGTAGTCAAAGATAGCTTGCTTACCAAATTAGTCGAAGCAACATTAGTACAATTCCCACCATCGATAATAACATTGCACCAAAGGTCATTCACTTGACATTTGGTATGGAATATTTGGTCCCTTTGCTCGGTCGCGATTGGTTTGGTTTTCGCATGGAGTGTGCGACGCAAAACCAAACTAGTATCATAATTTGGGGCCTCATATATCTCAGTATAGTTCTCTTCTTCCACCTCTTGGCTTGTGGTGGACAAACCCTCTTCCTCAATAGCTTCATCATACAAATCATCTCTTATATTGATTGCTTCCCTCAAAGTAACAATACGTGTGTTTGGACGGTCTTTTTGGAAGTGTCCAAAGCCTTCACATTTGAAGCAACGTACCTTAGCCTAGTCCTTCTCCTTACTACTGCCCTCGGACTTTGAGCTACTTCCTATGAGTTTGTTTGGAGGCGAATACTTGCTTGAATTCATAGAAGTTGAACCCACATTGGCTTTAGAACTACCAGCCTTGTTTCCCTCCGTTTGGTTCCATGTAAGGGCCTTTGGTGTGTAATAGGTGCTAGAACGACTAGTTATCAATTGACCTTCCACTTTCAAGCATAAATTACATAGCATATCAAATGAAACATAAGGTTGCAAATCAACAACACTGACAATGTTTCGATTGAAGCCTCTACAAAACCTAGCCATCTTTTGCTCCTCAAGTTCATCAATTTCACTCATAATAGCAAGCTTCTCAAATTCAGCAATATAAGTTGCAACACTAGAGCTTTCTTATAATAATTCAACAACTTTACGGTATAAATCTTGCTTATGACTCTTAGAGATATACCTCTTTCGAAATTTCCTTTTAAAATCCTCCCAAGAAGACAATTTTTCCTTGCCTTCCCTTGCTCGTTGAGCCTTCATGTTCTCATACCATATAGAAACATTTTTAACAAGTTTTAGGGCTGCATACTTACAACATTTGTCATCTAAAACATCTTTGAAATCGAACATGCGTTCAATTTTCCTTTCCCATTCCAAATAATCTTCGGGATCAGTACCACCATCGAATTCTGGTAACTCCGTCACTTTGAAATCATCAATAGGCCTTTGAAAATCAAGGTTTCTCCGTGGTTGCATATGCGGTCGCTCATTGGGCAAATAACCAAGTGCTGCCCTCAATTGATGGAGAAAATCACTAAAGTGTTTGTCCCCCATGATCGCTTGATGGAAATCAAGAGCCGAACCTCTGATACCACTTATGATAAGAGTACGCGTAAGCTTTGATTTTTGTTGTGTAACACAGAGTGGGTTTGATAATATGACAATGGCAATAGAACTCTTTAGGGATTTTTGTATTAAGTTTTGAAAACGAATGCATAAAAGATATGGATGAACAAGCTAGCCACTAAATTGCTCAAACTCGATCAACCCTTAGACTAACTCGCCTAGTTATGATCTTTGATCTCCAATCTACGATTGGCAAACCAACGATAGGTAAGATACCTTTATAGCACTTAACAAAGAAAGTTCATCTAAAACCCTCAAAGTTTAAAGTTTGATTTGATTAAAACAACACTCAATGTCAATTATAATTTCTTGTGTGTTTTCCACAATGAAATAAGCCACGTATATAGGCTTTACGAAAGACTACTCAGCTACGCATTTAATTAACAAATTCAAAGTATATAAAAGCTATTAAAAGGAATTAAAAGATATTAAAAATAAATAACAACTTGGGAAATCAATAAGAACCCCTTTATTTTCCTAAGAAGTGAAAACCATTGAAATTGCACCATCAAGAGCAACTTTAATTAGACTTAAAGTAGGATTCAATGCATTTTGTTAATATGGATAATCTGAACTGCCTTGCCTTCTTTGGAACGTATCATCCTTGTAACTCATCCCCTCGTAACCCAAGAGTATTCACTGGAAAGATAAAATCATAATCTAACTCCTCCATGTTGAATGATAGTCAAAGGATTAGTACGAAAAAGATATGAGCCAAATACTTTTGTGCTACACAACTGCATCGCCAGACTTTAATGCAATTGCTAGCATACCTTCTTAATTCGTTCAATTAATTGCTAACATACCTTGGACTCAGAGCATTTCCATAAGAATAGATATCAAGGGTAGCACTCAATAGGACTTTCTTATCAGTAGCACCAAGTAATGACTCATTGGTTGCTCCTGCATCAATCATGTTCACCTCTTCTTCAAATGCAGAATTGCAAGGGAAGTATGGAATGAGATTCCCAATTGGCTAGGCATTGGAAGAAGGAATTTGACTCTAATGAGGGAGATCAACTTCATGAGAAAGAGAAAATGGAGTAGGGGCGTCATCAGCTAGTGGGTCAATTTGACTCTAATGAGGGACCTCAGCTAGACTCTTGAACATCGTTCTAGCTACACTCATCCTAGTGGTTCAATTTCGTCATCAGCTCAAACTATTCCCCACGATTCAAGGCTTTTTTGGTACCATCAAGTGAAGAAATGTCCTTCGAAGCCACTTCGTTAGACCTTTAACCTTTGTCGTTAGCAACTTCGAGACACTACTTCACTTGAAACTTTGAGTTACTTATAGAACATATGCGATGGAACAAATTAAACTATCTTCGGGAACTGAGACCCATCACCACAAAGTCGAAATCTGGTACACTGCAAATTCCAATTTCTTTTCGAAAGTCAGAAGACATTGTAACCCTCCGTATTTTGTTTGTTCCTTTAAAACCACTAGGTCTCTATTTTCTAAGGGGTACAGTACACATGTTCTCTTAGTGCACCAGATTTTGTCCTCCCTACCTTCAACGGTATTTTCCATCTTTTCTAAGACACGTTTTATTGACTTGTTTGCCTCGAGTGTTTTCCTAGTATGTTTTGTACGTGTGAAAGTTGCTTTGCATTACATTGGTCATTTTAGCACATAGGGTATCTGTGCATTTCCTGATGCAGTTTCAAGATGCTCATAAGCCATTAAGATTTAAAAGCTAACATTTGAGGACAAATCCAATAGAAGACAAATCTGCACCCAGATTACAGGTCTGTATTTTGAAGGCTTATATCTCCGTCTACAAATCATCAAATTGGGTGAAATTTGTGTCTAAACCAAAGTTCAAGAATTAATCTTTCCAATGACATAAGTTACAGCTTCATCAGATATGTGCTCCGACAGTTATGGCCAATTTCGTACAATCATGATTTCTGATCGACTCTGTTTTATCAACTGAAGTGTGGTGTATTTTGGGGCTATAGTTTAATACTCGTTTTTCATTAATGTGTATTTTTGAGTAAATGATCTGTAATTAGATTAGCCTTAAGCTTTCCTAGGCAAGAAGAAAACTCCCCAGCAAGCAACTCGCCACCTCAGCGTTTCTTATGTAATAAGAAATCAGAAAGGCTGAAGCAGACACACAAGGAGCTGAAGCATGCACACAAGCAGCTCCCTACATCAATAATGTTCTTATTGGAAATAAACACTTTCATTGGGGTAGGGAAAAGCAGCAGTAGGCCTGCAAGGAGCAGCAGCTTATCTTCCTTTCTTTTATAATTTTGTGGGAGATATTTTTAGGCTTTTAGTTTCTTATTATTTTCTTTCTTCCTTCACCATAATCTGTATCCAAGACTTATATAAGCCCAGCTAATCAGTCGAAGAGGGGAGAACATTTTATCATGAAAAACCTTGAGCAAAGTTTGCTTGAAACCCTTCAAATCTGAATTTATCATTCTGAGTTTTAGGAAGCTTAGATTGTGTGACTTTCAGTGCTAATATCCTCGATTCCGATCGTGGTGTGAAGCTATTTCCTAGCAAGAAATTATTGTCTGATTAGCCTAGCTAATTCAGGGAGTAATTTAGTTCTTGGCTTTGTTTCGATTGTTTTTACAATCGGGGGAGAGTCAGTCCATATCTCTTGTCATTCAACTCTTTCATGAGTGTTTAGGTCTTCAATTTATTGTCTAACTCAGCTAAAGTCTAGTTAGGGAGTAACTTACCACCTTATAGGAGTACTTTGCATTTTCAGAGTATTGTTGTAAGGCTCATATCATGTTTGAATGTGTATGGTTGTTCCCGTTTGCATCATTTACATTGCCTTCTATGTGAGCTATAATCAAAATGCATGACAATAAAATAAAATAAAAAACAATGTACGTTCGTTCACCATACATGCAACCAGCCAACCACCATGGAGAGCAATACTCAAAAGGGAAATTTGTATCCCCACGAGTAATATACACTTGTTTAAAAGAAATAGCAAACTGCAACCCGAAATCCCAACACTCTTGGGCTAGCAATGCTTTGATCTCGTGTTATTCAGAATTACGACTTTGATAATGAAACTATAAAATCAAGCTCATAAGACGCCAGATTATAATTCAAGCTCCGCAGTCGCAAGACTATAAAATCAACCTCATCAATCGACCGACTATAAACGACATCAACTTTTCCCGGATGACAATTGCGCCCATCCAGAACATACAAGTTATGCAAATGTACGATGAATGTCTTGAGTGACTACTTCGCCCATTCAGGATATCACTTTACTAAAATTACATTTTGATCGCTTACTACGCTCGATCAAAATGGCTACGGTTAAATCTTTTGTGATGCTATGTGTGACTTAGAGTAATGTTCTTTGTCATAATTTTCACTACAACAAAACATATGATTTTTTGTTGCTTTTGGAAGGGCGCTTTTTTAAAGTGCCAGCCGAATTTTTGGCCCGCGTGCCTCATGTACGCCTCTTCTGACGCTTTTTGGTGTGGCAAGTTTTTTTGGTCAACCAAAAGCGTCGCTAAAGTCTAAAAAATGAGCGGCATCACAAATTTTCGTTCGCGCTTGAGGAAAAATAAAAGAACGTGAGTAATCTAAAATATCTTTAAACCCTCGCCCACTCGCCCACTCATGACTAACTGTTCCAGGAACAAAAAATTGAGAATGAAAATCATCAATCTCTCACCACAAAAATCTGAAGAATCGAAGCATCAATCCCTCACAATCGTTGCACTCGAACAACTGCATCAATAAGATCCTATAATTTGGGTATATATGTTTCAATTCAAACGCCATTTTCTAATTCCTTGATAGTAATTTAATCTCACTAGTTTGATTACTTGCACAAAATTTAGCCAAAAAAGCTTCCTAAAAGGACTGTTTCTATTGTAGTGTTTGTTACAAATAATTTTTCAAATCTTTGACTTTCGTCTACTCAAAGACTCACTCAAAGCGGGGGCTCCTATAGACATCCTACTTGAGCACTCATTTTAGCGCCCGATGATGAAACGAACAGTGGACACGCGTTGAAAGGTATCCTTTGCCAATGGGTTTGATTTATCGGTTTAGACCCGAATTACCATGTTTAGTCAAAATAACATTTTGGGTTACTTATTAGATTAGAAATTATGGGTTAATATATTGGGTTTGGTTGTTTAGATGATTATTTATTGAGTTGGGTCAATACTTAAACGTTAAATGCATGCATATAGCCTTTTGCATGATAATCCGATGATGCCCCTCAGCCACTGGCATCGATTTTCTATTCGGAGCACAAATCCACTCCGTGTAGGAAGCTACCCAAACCCTCTAAATTTTTTTTTTTGTTGAAATGTAAATTTTATTGAATAAAATCCAACCAGTACATAGAACAGTTTCAGTAACTGTTCCCATTACAACATTACAGCAACTCCATTCTACCTAGCCAATATTCATCTTTTGGCGAAATGTTATGACTCATAGCCCTAAGTCTAGCTTTCACTTCTTTTTTCACCTGTATACACAACTTTTCTAGATGATATACAAGATTTTCAAATCTATACTTGTTTCGCATCATCCATACATGATACTCAAGGCTGCATATAATTGCTCCAGCAACCTGTTTCATCATCTTTGTTTGCAATCTCTTCTGAGAGCACCAGATCAGTGTATCAACATCCGGGAAGTCTATCTTGCTTCATTTCTTTATCCAGTAAAGGCATTTCTTCGAGTATTGGCACTGAAAGAACAGATGCCCATGGGTTTCAGTAGCACTACCACAAAGTAAGCACTGATCTTCTACACACACCCCTATTCTCTTGAGCTTGTCTCGCAATTGCAGCTTATGTAACACAACCAACCATCCTATGAAAGCAGCCCTAGGAATGATGTGTCTGCTCCAAATGAACTTCCCCCAACAGACTATTGTATGAACTCCACAAATCCACCTGTAGCCAGCTGAGACTGAATATTGTTTTCCAGGGAGTAACCAGTTTTCATTCTTAAACCCTTCCTTCATCTGGTTTTTCACCCCACAAATCTTTTTCCAAAACCAACTAACATCAGCGAGAGGTTCATAATCCTCCCAATTAGTGCCCTTAAGGTATATACTGTTTATCCATTTTATCCACAACTTATCAGGTTGAAGATAAATCCAGTATGCAAACTTTCCAATGCAGGGTTTATTCCAATTCAGTGTATCTCGAATCCCTAACCCTCCAGCTTCCTTTGGCTTGCATACTAATTCCCAGGACACTAATAGAACCCTTATCGTATGTTCATTGCTGTCCCATAAGAAATTTCTACAGATAGCATTAATCTTCTTAATGACCATCTTGGGGATAATGAATATCCTTGCCCAATAGTCATGGAGATTAATCAAAACAGCCTTAACCAGTGTTAGCCTGCCTGCATAAGAGAGCTTCCTCGATCCTAAGGGTCTAATTCTGCTCACAACCTTCTCTGTTAGAATATGACAGTCCCTGACTGTTATTCTTCCTGTAGTGATCTGTATTCCAAGATATCTATAGGGGATATCTCTTTCTTTAAACCCTGAGAATTCAACCACTTCTTCAGGTTAAACCCCATTCCCGCACAGTAGATCTCAGATTTTGATGGATTAGCTTTGAGTCCAGAAACTTCAGAAAAAGCTGCAAACCCTCTTAGCAGAAGTATTACAGATTTGATGTTGCCTTTACAGAACATTAGGAGATCATCTGCAAGCACAGATGATTCAGCCTTGTTTTCCCACATAAAGGGTGAAATCTGAAATCATTTTTCCCTGCTACTACACTCAATATCCTAGATAGATACTCCATATAAATTGTAAACAAAAGGGGGGATAACGGATCCCCTTGCCTCAATCCTCTTTTCCCTGGGAAGAAACCAAAACAGCTACCATTTAGAGAAATTGAATAAGATGGAGTGGACACACATTCCATAATCCACTTTATCATCTTTTCTGGAAAGTTTAGAGCCTCTAACATTTCCTTTAGAAACTCCCATTCCACTGAATCGTATGCCTTTCTCAAGTCTATCTTCATGAGGCATCTTGGAGAAATACCTTTTCTGCTGTATTTCCTGACCAAGTCCTGGCAAATCATCACATTCTCTACAATATCCCGTTGTTTGACAAATGCTCCTTGGCTCTGTTTTATGATATAAGGTAAAACCCCTCCCACCCTGTCACATAAATTTTTTGATATACACTTGTACACAGTGTTGCAGAAAGCAATTGGTCAAAATTCAAGAACTGAGGCAGGGTGGGAAACCTTAGGAACCATAGTGAGGACATTACAATTAACCTGTCTCAATAACTTACCACTTGAGAAAAACTCCAATACTGCATCTGTTATCAATTCTCCAATTGTACCCCATGCATCTTTGAAAAACTGACTTGTATATCCATCAGGGCCCGGACTTTTTGTGCCATTTATCTCAAACATTACCTTTTTAACATCTGACCTTGAGACAAGTCTCATCATCTCCTCCTTCATGTTTCTGCTCAGGATATTGCCTTTTCTAACTGTTGGAATATGCACCCTTTTCCTTTGAGCAGCTTTTCCAAGTAGGTTCTGGTAGTATTCCATAAAGGCCTTCTGTATACCCTCTTCTTGCTTCTGCAAGTTACCATGCATATCAATGATTTGCATTACATGGTTTCTTGATCTTCTCGCTTTTATAGCAGCATGGAAGTAAGAAGTATTGTCATCTCCTTCAGCAACCCAATGAGCTTTACTTCTCTACTTCAAAAAACTTTCCTTAGCCTTATACAAGAATCTGTATGCATTTGCTGCTGCCATTTCCTTAGCATTCAATTCAGGGCTTTCTGGATCTTCTTGTACCATTCTCTGAGCTTCACTCAAATTTTGGCAAGCCTCTGCTGCAGCATTCTCTATATTAGAGAATTGAGCTCTGTTAAGTGCTTTTAGTGGTTTTTTCAGAGCTTTAAGCTTCTTGACCACATTGAACATAGCACAACCTTGAAAGTTTTTCTCCCATTCCTCCTTTACAACACTACTGAACTCACTTGCTTTACTCCACATAATTTTATACTTAAAGCACGACTTCCCCATGATATTTCCCCTATAAAGTGATACCACACATGGAGAATGATCAAATAATCCTTCAGGGAAGAAGTAGGCTTGGCTATCAGGAAACTAGCATAGCCATTCTACATTGACTAAAGCTCTGTCAATACTAAACACCATGGTACTATCATTGTGTTTGTTGTTCCAAGTATAGAAATTCCCCTCAGCCTTTATATCCTCAACTCCTATACCATGGATGCAGTCTTGGAATCCTTTAATCTCATGAATTGTGACTTTAGACCCCACCCTCTCATTTGTATACAAGGCATACATTATTGAAATTACCTATTATTATCCAGGCTTCATTGATCCATTGACTAAAGCTGATAAGCTTTTGCCAAAGACGTTCCCTTTCAGTAGCATTATTAGACCCATACACCATAGTTGCATAAAAAACCTGCTTAGTATTTAAATCTTCCACTTTCACATGAATATACTACATATCCATGCTAATAATTTGAACCCCATATCTTATTGGATCCCATGAAACCCATATTCTACTACCATTATGATAGCTATTATTAGTGGTAATCGACCAATTATCACAAATAATACTAAGATGAATCCCAGCTAACTTGCTAGTTTTCACCTTAGTCTCAAGGAGACCAAACAACCCTACCTTATGATTCAACATAAATCTGCGCACTTCTCCTTGTTTGGTAGGATTATTTAGTCCCCTTACATTCCTGAATTCCATGTTAGCCATGGTCACTTTGACCATGTTTAACACTACCATTTTCTCCACCTGCACCTGCAACCCCATTCCTCACCATTTCAGCATATGAAACTGAAGGCATTCCTGATTCTGCAGAATTATAGGCCACATGAGGGGACATGTTTAATTGTCTGATATGTCTACCAGTGGACACAGGCACTTGAGGAACTATAACAGCAGGAGTGCTATAGCCAGTTGGATCCCCCCTGGCAGTGTCCTAGTAGTCACTGTGGTCTGTACCTCTGTAGTAGTTTGGACAGGTTTTGGCCTCCATACTTGTCTCACAATTCTTTCTATTGGCCTCTATTGAGGCTTATCCTTTTTCCTGCACTGATCGTTAGAATGACCAATAACCTTGCATACCTTACACACAACTGGCTTCCATTCATATTCAATGCACTGATCAATCGTGTTACCCTTATCATCAACAAATTGAATCACCGCAAGAAACTCCACTAAAACTCTAGCAAACCCCAACATACTTTTCTCCTCAGTTGCTCTATCTGCCTTAATCACTTTACCAATTATCCCAGCAATCTTTCCAACACAATTAGCCGTCCATAATTTCAATTCAAGCTTAAGTAATTTAATCCAGATAGGCACTTTCTTAACAAATTTCTTGTTCAATTCCATATCCTCTGTCCAAGCTTGAACTACAAGCGGTTTGTTATCAAACAGATAATGGCCAGCCTTTAAAACATTTTTTTTTTGTACTAGGGTTTCAAATCTAACCACAAACACCCCATTTGGTAGCGAAGAGACCTTATCTAACCCTTTTTCCCCCAAATTCTATTGAAGAAACTATTTATAACATCCATTGAAGGGTTAGCTCCCAAAACAAAACACACTACAACATTTTCCCACTATGAAATACCTTCCTGAACATCTTCCGCAGTGAGCACCATTAAAGATGTCTTATTTTTCCTATTATTCGAGCTATTATGTTCAAGGTTAGTATTCATACCTCTTCTTTGGTGAAAAACAGTGTGCCACTCATTCTCTGCTTCATCTTCATTTCCTTCCATGATTGTCCCAAAACCATTCTCATTTACCACAGTCGGCACCTCTGCTTCCTCCGTCTCGTCCTACTCCTCTTCATCATCAGTAAGCACCAGAGGTGGGATGCCCTGAATTTCCGTCACAGACTTGTGCTTTCGAGCATCCGATGTTGTCGGACCATCTTTACTTGTATTATTCTTATTATTATTGCTATTTCTCTTCTTATTAATCTGCTTTCTGCCTGAATTTCGATTTTTCCCCAATGATCTTGAACTAGCCATAGCTGGAATCTAGTATTATCGGAGATTAATCAGAGAATTTTCAGACAAAATCACTCAATTTTTCGTGCCGTACAACCTAGGTTGAGATCCCCAAAAGTTTTTCTCTCTTGATTAATCAACCCTCTATAATTGTCATTAGCAATCTACCTAATTATTAAATTACATCTAATATAATTAAATATTTAAGAAGTATATGACAGATTATACTATTTGCTATTATGATGTGCTAGGATTTCGAGTGCTATTTCATATGTTTTATACGATGATTAGAATGTTATTAGCTTGATTATTGGTCCACATTGCATATATTTGGTTTTGTAATGTTTTGATAGAGAATGTGGCAATTGGAATGAGTTTTGAGCTGATTTGCGGAAAGATCGACTTTGAAGACTCATATCTCTCTAACTACATGGAATTTTACTGTTAAACTATTTGGAGATGAAGCTTCATGATCTAAGCTTTCCGGGAAGTGGTTATAAGCCTTATTTGGCCAAGTAACGAAGGAGATACAACTGTTTGAAAACTGCCTGACGAACCTGCAGATGAACCGCGCCCGCGGCGTATCAGCCGCGCCCGCGGGAAGTACGCAGTGCGCAAACTGAAGATCAACCGCGCCCGCGGCGACCCCAGCCTCGCCCGCGGATGTCAGCGCCGGACTTCCCAAAACAGTTTTACTTCCTAATTTGATTCCTAATTTCTTGTTTAGTATAAATAGCAAACTTAAGACCTTTGTAAGGGATCTAATCTTTCAGTATTCTTTGTAACCGTCGGTACACTTTTGCATGGAGAACTAATCTTTCCGTGCTTGGTTGGGTAATTCAAAGCTAGCATCCAATCCAATCGTGAGTTCTAATTCTCTTTCGTAACTCTTAATTATTGTTGTTCTTTCGTTTTAATGTTTATGATTTGCTTATTCTAGATTAGCTACCTAGGGTTTGCATAATCTATCCTTAGGCTTATTAATTATCGCTCGTTTAATTAATATGGTAAAGTAAAGAACTTTGATCTAGTATTAGGTGCTCATCGGTATTAGATTGAAGGGAAGAACAACATAATTGGTATAGTATATTACTGCTCAGTGTATGCGCCCATTTCTCTATTGATATTGTTCTAAGTCTTATTGTTGTTATTAAATCTAGTCTAATCGCTTGTTTTAGAACTTTAATAATTAGGGTTGTTAGAGTCGTGCTCACGCCTAGGGGTGTAACCGATCTGATCAGATCTCGAGCTCGCTTAGCTCGAGATCGGCTCGTCTAGAATAGTTCAAGCTCGAGATCGGCTCGTAGCTCGTCGAGCTTTGGAAATTAAGGCTCGAGATCGGCTCGTATTATACGTCATGAGCTCGAGCTCGGTTCGGGATCAGCTCGGAAAAGGGAGTTTTAAAGATGATTTTAACAATCCAAACATTCTTTGTATGATTCACTGTTACAATATGCAAAAACAAGAATGCTCATATAAGCCTACTACGACTATAAGAGTTAAGAACTTAAGAGGGATATGGAAGGGCGACTAACTGGTACGGAGTAAAACTTTAGAGGGAAATGGAAGGTTTATATATGTGGTCATCTTTTAGGAAATAGCTATTCATTAATTGGAAATCTTGGAAATCTTGGAGTACGGAAGGGGAAGAGTTTTTAGATCCTCAAAAAGCAGTTAATGAAAACTAAAACACCATTATTATAATCCCACATTCCCACATACATACTCCGTAATATGTATTCTATGCTTAATGTTTGACTTTCAACTAATTTGTTTGAGAATAAATCCAAATTTTATATTAGGAAGGAATATAAACGATCCGATCCAATCTCAAACGAGCCGAACTTTATGAAGTTCGAGATCGGGATCGGATACAAGACCCTGAGCTCGAGATCGGCTCGAGATCAAGTTTGACCGAACTCGAGCCGGGCTTTGACCGATCCGATTTCGAGGGCTCTACGAGCGGGCTCAGATCATTTACACCCCTACTCACGCCTAATAACTAATCACTAAGGAACAATAGGAATTTAATTCCACAATAGAGTAATTAAGAGGAAAATAACTGAATTGGAACTAGGACCGATTGTTAGAGTTGCTAGCGGCGATAACCCCGACCAAGACCTCGTTAATCTTGATAAATCAATCACTTAATTCGTTGTTTTAGTCATTAGTTTAATCAACAACTCATTCAATCAAAACCCCCAATTGTTACCACTATTTAATCAAGCGTTTAATTACAAATAACTCGTGGAATTCCCTGAGGATCGAACCTTACTTCCCTATCACATAGTTTTAGGAGAGTATTGTATTATATTTGGAAGAGTGACACGACTGAGCTCCACCATATTACCTTGGACACTTCTCACGTTTGAATTCCCAAATCCACTTTGATTGGCTCGTCGACATCACCAACACAAGTTCTAGTGCAAGTCGAATGCCACTTCTCTTTCTACTACAATACAGCCCCTCCGTACCCCTTATTTTCTCATGCACAGAGCTCACAAAACTACCATACGCATACCCGTGCATTCTTACTACAACTCTGACCTACATCTTCAACAACGGAGATTGGGAAAAGAGCACAAACACCTTTTATCACCATACATACACACATGCACCCATATACCAAACCTACGACGTCCAACGACCGTAGACTATCGAATCAAATCAAATCAAGACAAGACAACTAGGGTACATGGCATACGAGGGTCGAGACAATACAAACGAGACCGAGATCTACGATTCGACGACACAAGAATGTCCACGTGAGGGCCCCAATATATTTATCAAAACGATTTTTCAAAGTTTGTGCTTAATTATCATAACTTTTGTGATGGTTGGTCTTTTTTTCAGGTTGGTTCAATTCTTACTTTACTTATGATCTTGCTTGCATTCTCAGTCGTCTTGTTTAACGCATGTTTTGATGCATGTAAACATGTTAAAACTTACATGGTTAACTTTATCATTACGTGCATATTAGTTCAACATTCATGTGTACTGTTTGTGCTTTATCTCGATATCTGTCCACAACTTGTGATCACACGTAGCAAACATGATAAAAGTTAATTGGCATCCTAATCAAAGTTTTGACATTTGTCTCTAATGCTACGTACAACATGCATGTTTATCTAATCTTGAAATCCATGTGATAATTTAATTGCAAGTTTGCCACATGTTTCTCTCAATTTGTTTACGTGCATATATCTCATCAAATATATCTCGTCGCATGATTTATTATCGCTCGCATGCTACTTGTACATCGTTTCATCGTTAATTAATCACTAATTTTATATTTAATTTGTATTAATTAGTAGAGACCATTAACTACGATAGGCGAGTTGGGTGCGTAACACCTTCCTAACTCGTAACCTTGCATCGAAACCCTAGTTTAGGTTTGTGGGGTACCTATAAAAAATCTCGCTGGCGACTCCGTGTCATTCACACCTCTTTTCGGGAGAGCGGATCGGCAACCCACCGGTACGGCATCTCACACATGCAGTGTGCAATTATTTGATCAACAAAGTAATCGAACATGGTAAGCTTGATATGGCGATGAGTCCGATGACTGTATATCCACAATTGAAGAGATTGGGTTTGAACCTTAATGTGTATACTTATAATCCTATGATCAAGACTTTTGCATGAGATGAAAATGAATGAAGCTAAGGGTGTTTTGCTTGATATGGAGGACTAAAGCTTAACCCCTAGTGTTTTTTTGTTATAATTCTCTTATTCATGCACTTTGTAAGAGTAGAGTAACAAGCTTACCGTTGTTAGGTTCATGCTCAACATATTGAACATAATATTTCTCAATTTTCGTTGCTTGTACCGTCCAAATTATGCGAATTACTCACTTCCCACGAATACCCAAAAATGTACCACCAATACTCAACAGTAAACCAACAAATGCTCAATATAATGCCCGAAACATACTCATTAAAAATACTAAAATAGTCTTGATCGAATTTTGTAGTGCTCAACAAAAATAAACTAATACTCTACGGTACATGAGCAATGCTCAATACAATTACACTAGATAAAAAATAAACTACAAGAGATAACCAAGAAATGACGGGTCACATAATGGAGGAGTTGGCATGCTCATAATCGTATGCTGATTGTTGTAAGCACTACCCATTGTTTGGGATGTCTGTAACACCCCGACTCATCATCTAAGCCGGACGAAGTCACCTGTGGCATCTGACCAGGCTGTGTACTAATCCCGCAGACCAACACGGGTCCTTTCGGCGCATTTTGACCTCAGGAGGTCACTCATCTTGAAACTACTCCCATCAAGCACTCTAAACTGTTGAGTTCTTATCATATGGGTTTCCAAAAAGGAAAGTCGACTTTGTAGGTATGATTAGCACTATCAATCCTTTTAAGCATTCATATAAGCCATCTCATTTTTCTGTAAACCTTTGAAAATCTGGGGTATTACAATGTCGATCCATACCTTTTGCTAATTTTGACTTTGGACTTTGCTGCCCTTGTGTTTTTCTCTGAAATACTCCTCTTTCGTACATTCCTCTCACCTTTTTTTTTCTTTTAGACTTGAGATCTAGTATACCTTTATCATGTGAAGTGGAACATTTAACATCATCATCATCATACACATGCAATTTTCCAACTTCAGTTTCGATCACGGCTTTGATTTTAGCAAATCATCAAAAATCTCTCTCACCTTAAGATTTGAGGCACCAACACAGTGAAACTCATAAACTTGACGCATTAATTGTGCTTTCCAAATAGATGGTGTTTGAGCTAGCATATGACCATGAGGTTCCACATTCATGTCGATCATATGATTCGCCTCTTTAGCAGTCCTTGACCAGTGATTGATAAAATACATACCTGAGATAACTGCAACACAATTTAGATGATAGATCCGAAGACAATGGCGGCAGCATAAGAACCCACATTTTTCAAATTTCTTACAAGTACACCAAATAGCTAAGCTAGACATATCAAACTTCACACCATGAACAAACGAATCCATATTAGGTCTCCACACCGATAGAACAAAAACTTGTTATCGAAATAAACAAGATGTTGAAAACATGTCAAGGCAATGCTGAACTGCTCTTCAAAACATGGTAAGCGTCTATAATGAACACAATAGCGGCTTGCATCAATATACTAGACCCTTGAATTGCAAGTTTTGGGTAACCATTCCAACACCAAAGATCATCTGAAGTTTCATCTTTTCTCCATTAAGAAACCACTTCACAAAAACAATTGTAAAAGTCTCAAAGAAATGCAGTACAGAATAATTTGTCTAAAACAGATTTATTTGTAGTCTCTCTCCGTTGAGATGACAAAATTCATGAAGAAAAATAGTCCTTCGTATAAGCTAGACACCATTTCTCCTTCAACTTGTATAAATTAGATAACTATGGAGTATCCAAACAATTGTACTCATCCCTCATAGTGTGACAAGTTAGCATAAGCTCATCAATATAATTAAAAAACTCAACATAATTTCAAAACAAGCTCAACAATATTAAGTAAATAGTATGAAAAATTCAAAAACACACATTGAATTAAAGCTAATACCTCTTCCAATAGCGATTAAAATTACGCAATGGAGTCACAATACATCAACGCATGACTGAAAAAGTCATTAAACCCAGGGTGATTGAACAAATGTCTAATATTCGTTTGAGCATTCTTCATGATGTGCCAAGTACACAATCGATGTCGTGCATTTGGAAACACTTGAGAAATAGCAGCAGCCATAGCCGATGACTAATCAGTCATCATAGTTGTAGGTTGAACTCCACCCATGGACCTCAAAAATGTTTCAAAAAGCCACACGAATAATTTCGTTTTCTCATTAAAAAGGAAAACACAACCAAACATGCAAACCATGAGTATGGTTATAGATTCCGACAAATGGAGCACATCGTATCATGCTTATTCGTTCGAAATGTTGTATCATGGCCAGTGACATCATTATAAGCTAAATAATTGACAAGCTAATAAGTCGTTATTATTAGTCAAATTACCACTATTCCTACTAAATTAGCTAGGGTAAGTGGGTATCG
>JBBYHQ010000014.1:2179345-2199140 GCA_038382645.1 Spergularia azorica
GAATGGGGATTCCTCATCATCTTCAGCAAAACTCAAAAGTTTCGGGTGGCTTTTCTTTGGCTTGTCAGGAAGAGCAGCTTTTGATGAGGACTTTGCAGGGGTAGTGGTGGTAGCTTTAGATGCAACTGCGCTACCATTAACATCATTGTCTTCATCATTGTCACTCACACGACGACGGAAGTTCTTAGATCGGCTGCTCATTAGAATTTCTCAGGAGATAACCACAACTATATCCCTTTTACTCGCACAGTGTAAAAAAGAGAGCCTCAATCAGCTGCTCCAAAACAATAACCAAATTATAATATGAAAATTAGTTACATTCTTTTCAAAGAATCCTACATAATGAATAAGCAAGCACACCTAAAACAACTCGATACTAATAAACACAAGACATAAGTAATATTGCTACTTCTGAAATCTAATCCAAATATATAATGTAAAAATGATTCTCTCAATGGACGTTTTGCAATCAATCGACTTCCTCAAAATAAGAAAAGTATCATGAAAGATCACTCTTTAAGTTCTCTCCCTTTCTCCCTTTTCCTCTCTCACCTCTCCACTTCCTTGGGTATTACCGTATTACGAACAAACAAAGCACAGGCGAAAACAACTCTCCCCAAGCACCATCTGTTAGACCACGAATGACCGAATTCTTCCACTTACATCCACCAATCCAGTGCAAACTAGCAGATGGCGCCTCGGGGTCATGCAATGGAATCGAAACATCGACATATAAAAGACGACGAATACAAACAACCCTCTCCATCATCCTCATTGATACAAACATCTATCACCTATTGTATAGTAACACTACCACAAAAGAAACTGCAAACCAATTGAAGATACCCCAGCCCCAACCCGCCCAAAACCCGACACTGTCTCGTCAATTAGAGGCGCCCGTGCAAAACTTCAATAAGACGCCCCTGAGAAAACGTCCTTCCAAATTTCCTTAATCAATACAATGGGCAAATTTCCTATCTTAATAACTAGAAATTAAAAGAATAGTCTAAAATTCATCAATCAGATTGAAGACTAATCTTCAGCAACTTTGCATACGATTCCCAAACTCAACCCTAAAAAATAATTAAACTAATAATACGGAAAATTAAGGGGTTTAATAATTACCTGAGCAGATGCTAGATTGATTCGGGAGGAAGTTGCGCGTTAATTCGGCGAAAATTAACGTCACAGCGGCTGAGATGGGAGGCGGGCGCGGTGGTTAAAGGGAAGCAGTGGCGTTGAGGGCGGTGGAGCAAATGAGAGAAGATGAGAGTAACGGAGTGAGGGAGGCGCCGGGTGCGACGTGGGTGAATAACTAAGCAACAGGTTAGTAATTACCAGGTACTTAGGCCCTGTGCGATTGGACTGCATTTTTCTGATCTGATTTGATTTGATTTGAATTGAATTGGTTTGATTTGATTTGATTTGAATAAACTTGATTTGATTTGATCTATACTGAATTAATTGATAAATTAACTGCAATTAGACGAATTAATAACTACAAATACACTAGATTCATTGATTGTTATTTAGATAATTCTGATCTGATTTGATTTTATTTGAATAAAACTGATCTGAATTGATTTGATTTGAATAAATCTGATCTGATTTGAAAACATTGTTGAATAAGTTGAATCGCACAGGGCCTTAGGAAGGCAGGAGCCTTAACGGTTCCGAAATTCAATTACTCGGGGTCGGTCTATTACTTGGAATCGAAACCTACAATGCCCGGTTTAAACCGAAAATTATTATGTAGACCCGGGATTACATACTCCCGCTGACGTAGCTAGCATATGGGCGCTGATGTGGCAGTTGGTTGATAGGACTGCATCATTTTGAACTGATCTGATCTGATCTGAATGATTCTGATCTGATCTGATCTGATTTGAATGACTCTGAACTGATCTGATCTGATCTGAATGTGTTGAAATTTTGATTGAATTTCTACGAATTAGTATCAGTTATGGACCAAATACATTGATAGAAATTTGAACATTTCTGATCTGATCTGATCTGACCTGAATGATTCTGATCTGATCTGATCTGATCTGAATGATTATGAACTGATCTGAATACTACTGCAAATAAGTACTATCAAACAGGGCCTAAATCGGCAAATTCTATTGTACCCCCCCTTGGTACGATGTGCATCATATCGTACCTCACGGTTCTTTTTAAAGTTGGGTACTTGTTTCAATTTTGACCTTTGCTTTACGGCTGGACTTTTGTTTTAAGTTGGCCCAATCATTCTACACTAAAAGGCCAAACTACTCTCTCCTCTCCCTTTCCCCTTCCCCTTCCCGCACAAAGCCACTCCCTCATCACCATTTCCGCAGTACACCCAAAATGTCACGGGAAAATTTTCTTTATAGTGATTTCGGCGCTAATCACTGTACCGTGATGGCACTCGAGGTTGTTCTCAAGTCAGCCCCACGCTACTCACAAACGCACACACCCTCGTATAATGATTTAGACGCAAATAGCCATAATGAAGAACGAACGAACAAGCTTTCTTTTATTGATTTCCCAAACCGTCGTGATCCTATGATGGAGATTCAAATCCTTTTCCGAACACGCCGCAACCCAATGCACAATAAAACAAAACCCTTCCTCGTGGGGGTTTGCCCTCAGTTACTTGCTTCCACTCGCAAGTCGGCTTACGGAGTCCTCCGCCTACCGGGCGGAGTTAATCTATACCACATAGGCCACGCGAGCTCAAAACGTGTATGATTCCTATCCACGAGGTTAACCTCATTACAAAGTCGACTTATAATTTTCAAATCGACTGCACATTCTTCCGAATGGCTCATTTTTAGACCTTGATCGTTATCGAAGCGTCTAATCTCTCTTTCGTGCGTTTCCCCCACAGAGTCACACGAAATCTCTTCTTCACAAAGATTTTCGGTCTCCCTTTTCCCAAAAGGGGACTATGGCCGACTTGTGCACCTAGTTAGACCCATAGTCATTTTCTTTAATCTCTGACCGGAACGAGATTTCGACTCAACCCGTCTCGTTCCTCCCCTCGGAACACATCATCCAACCGGGATGATTCGTGGTAATTCACCACTCGTGTCTTGGATACTAGTATTCGTCCCTCCTCCTGGGCGAATTACCAAGTTCTGGGCTGGCCAAGCCCCTCCCCGTATCCCACTAATCATGACACGTTACCATTTCGAAGGATAGCATCAACACTCGAATTGGGCTCAGTGTCCTCGAGTCTTGGTGGTGCATCCACCCTCACCCATTTTCAGACTTACCCACTGAAAATGTTGAGTTAATTTGACTCACGCAGTCCACCATCGATACTTGGTCGATTTTACAGATAGGAGTATTGGAATGAATGGTGATGAACTCGACTGTTCCCCCTTCGTCGTACCACGCCCCACTCTTTATCTTTCGTATCAATCGACTGCTTTTACCTTGTATCGGTCGAACTTTCCTCATTTTCCTCCCCTTTTTTTTTGATGCTACATGTTATACATCGTCTAACCCATTGTCGTACTTCCTCAGGTACATGTTAGGAATCGCCTAACTCAGATTCGCACCTCATCAAGTACGCGTTAGGATCCGCCTAACTCAGTGCCGTAAGTAATAAGATACGCTTCACTGGAGGATGTTACATCCTTGTTTCGCTCCGTTTTACTCCGGAGTTCGGGGTACTACGACCCTCTCTCCCTCTGTTCCGCGAGGGATCCTTCGCTTTTTGGCGAGGACTAGTCGACTCGTCTAGTGCTTCTCCCATGAGCATCGGCCCCTTTAAGCTGTCCACCGCACTAGTCGGTCTCTGCTATGATTTCTCTGTGTTGTTATTCGCTCCTCGGAATAGAGTCAACACATCTATGCCCGTTGGAAGTGTGTCGTGGTTCACCCAGTTCGTAGAAAAGGGTCACATGGATCCATGATTCGTGAGGATACATAGTCAAATCAGAATTCACCGAACATCTGATAAGCTTCTCCCGAGCGTACTACTGCTAAGGTCGACTTAGGGAGTCGTCAGATCAAGGTGCATTAGCACCTATTTTTACGAAGTAGCTCAATAGAAACTTCAGACTTCGTGCATTCGTCATTGCTATGGCTGAGTTCCTTTGGTTGTGCATCGGGTCTCCATTAGTATGGATCGGACTTGGTTTTCCCCTAGGGAAAATTCCATCACGATTGCCTAATAATTCGCGCGTGCTCTCCTGAAGGTGACTCGAAACCTAGAAAGTCCCACGAGTCCCTTTTACACGTTCTCCCTTGCCTACCTCCTACTCGAGGCGCTTGGTGGACAACTCCGTATCAATCACTTAGTACGGGCGGAAAGTCGTGGCACACTCGTGTATGGACACAACTTATAATTCTTTAAGCGAGAATTAATCAGGAAATAAACTCGGAATCCATTTCATAAACTTGAACCACACAACCAAACGTATTTACAAAAGCAAACGTAAACAACATGGGCATCATAAAGTAAACAACAAGGAAATCAAATAAACAAATACAAAGGTAAATAGTTGGGTAACGGCAACAACTCTTGTTCGCACCTCCTCGTGCATATGCCTGCCAACCCGAACAGGTTCCCTATACGCTTCACGGCTTGCTGGGGACCTGGTGCAAAAGGGCCAAAGTCAGTCTTACCTTGAGCGTATTTTGCTCTAGCCTTTGCGCAATCCTCCTCCAATCTAGCGAGCATTTCTTTGAACTTTCCGTCAAGGTTACTGCGGAGAGGAGACATAGGCGTATAGACTGGCGATGGCATGTTTACCGAAGCTTCTGATCCTTCCGAATCACTACTTGGATCCGATGATATCACAATCACCGCTTCGGGACCAGCCCGGCGTTCAACAGGGACAGGGATTAAAGCAGGATCGGGGACAGCAGCCGCGGGCCCTGTCGGCACCTTGTCTTCATTGAGCAACCACCCACCTTGACACGGGAAAGTTTGACGAGGCTGGTTATAGGCGAATTGATCATATTCGAACCAATCCAATCGCCTAGCAGCTTCCCCAATTGGCATGGGATTTTCAGGCCACCCGACTCCATCCTCCCATACCCCGTTGTTCACCGAGAACGAAGTATAAGGCATTGTAGGGTTGAGGAACGACATGTTCAAGGTGCCGTCCAATGCTCCCTTCAATTCCGCTGAAGTGGTATCCATTTGAGCCTCTAGATCCTTAGTGTTGGCAACCTGATCAGCGTATAAGCCAAGGCATTTGCCTTCTGATCTTGCGTGCAAGTCGATCAATAGAACGACCGACTCACAATAAAATTGAGGCGGGCAAGGGCATCAGTAGGATCTTCCGCGGCCAAGATATCGCGACCTAAGCTCTTCAGGTAGCCCATCAGGTCACGAGTTAGGTCATCGACCCTCAATTTCGCTCCACCGCTGCTAGTCTTGGTCGCGGCTTTTGGGGGTGATGGAGAAGGATTCTTCTTGCTCTTCGGTTTCCATTCGAACACGGATGCTTATGGGTTGGAGGCCGCCTGCCTCCCACACTCGAGTTCATCATTCTCTTATCTCAAGAAGGGGACATCGCCTTCGCTCCTTGGAGGCACATAGAATACACCATTCTGTGTCTTGATGCGCAGAGGCTTGGGACGGCTCACCTTTGAGTCGTTCTTGTTTTTTACTTGAGATCGGTCTCCTAGGCATGGTTGTGATCGGCAGCGGGTCCTTGTATATCCGGTAGGTCGGACCAAATTGTCACGGGAAAATTTTCTTTCTAGTGATTTCGGCGCTTATCACTGTACCGTGATGGCACTCGAGGTTGTCCTCAAGTCAGCCCCACGCTACTCACAAACGCACACACCCTCGTATAATGATTTAGACGCAAATAGCCATAATGAAGAACGAACGAACAAGCTTTCTTTTATTGATTTCCCAAATCACGAATTTACAAGGAGAGAAGAGAGAATGAGTATTTCTGAATGCCTTACAAGTGAGGAGTGCTCCTCTATTTATAGTGATGATGACAGCCCCATCATCTAGGCATCAACTGCCCACTACTTGGGTAACCGCCTACTATTCCCATGCTCTTTGTAACTTCCGTAACTTCTCCCCACTCTTCTCAAGTCGTCCACTACTCAGTGTAGTAAAGGAAGAGGTGGTTACGGTAGTGGAAACCGTCCACTACCTCAGTTAAGGTCCATGTGCACGTCCCACTACCATGGACGTGGGTAGTTACTGCAACCGCTCCCGCAACCACCCCTATATTCTTGGCTAATGCTTACGGCGTGTGGGTGACAGCTCTAACCTGCCCACTACTAGGTAGTTACCTCTAAAACTGCCCACTATCTCCACTCCTATATTTTAGGGGAAAATAACAGTCTTTGAACCATGGCCATCGTGTGTAGTTACATTATCGAGTAACTGCCCACTGTCCGCACATCCCTCGCGTACGGGAGCCATCGATCAGCCTTTTGATCGGTCATGAATATCCCTCGATCGATCATGACTAAGCCTTGCTCCGTCATGACAATCCCTCGATCGGTCACGTCACCACGGATCTTTGATCGGTCGAGACGACTCTCTTGATCGATCACCACGGATCCTTGATCGGTCGAGACGACTCTCTTGATCGATCACTACGGGTCCTTGATCGGTCGTCAAGGGACAAGTAACGCATCACTTGCGCAATTCTTTGTCTTGACTACTCGGGGTGCCATCAATCCCCTTGGCGCGACATTTCCATGTCTTGCATTGTCTTTTTCCATGGGGGTGCCAAAGGGACTTACACAAAACCAATATCAGATTCGGTTGACACTGGCAACATCTGACAGCCGATATCAACGCCTCGTCGTCGAACAATTTTAGCCAACGAGGATAGATAAGGATGAAAGAAAGTGAAAAGGGAGGAGGAGCGTCGAGATGGAGGTGGGGATTTGGTCGCCGGGTTATGGTGATGTCCGACAGCGTGATTATGGTGGTGGTGGAGAATGGCAGTGGTGGATGCTACTCCTGCTAGAGGTATTGGTGGTGGTCGCCCAGGCAAGGAGGAGCAGTGGGAATGAGAGAAAAATGTTTCTTGGTTGTTAATTTTATTTTATTTTTCTGGCACATGAAAGAATTAGGTATACAATAGTTATTATAAACATACATTCGATCATTACTAAAATATAATCTATTATTTTATTACGTATAATTTATTATTATATAGATATGGTTGATCATTAGTAAGTCATGACCAGATCATTATTATGTTAGAATTTATCATTAATAATAAGTTATATGGAAATATTGATCTATATTGCTAATAATGATTAGAAATGCTACGTCAAAAAAAAAAATGATTATAAGAGAAATCAATGATCGGTCTATCTCAATAATGATTAGTACAAAGAATGATATGTTATTACTTTATAGAACTTGGTCATTACTTGATAGAACTTGGTCATTACTTCAGAACTTGGTCATTCCTTTATACAATTTGGTCATTACATGTATAGAACTTGACCATTACTTGTATTAACTTGGTCAATCCTATATAAACTTTGGTCATTACTTGTATAGAATTTGGTTATTACTTTTATAAAATTTGGTCATTGCTTTAGATAACTTGGTCATTACTTGTATTAACTTTGTCATTCTTTTATATAGTTTGGTCATTACTTGTATAGATATTGATCATTCCTTGAATTAACTTGAGCATTCCTCTATAAAATTGGTCATTATAATTACTTGTATGGTCAATCCTTTATAGATTTTGGTCATTACTTAGTATAGAATTTGATCATTACTTTTATAAAACTTGGTCATTGTTTTAGATAACTTGTTCATTCCTTTAGATGCCTACGGAGTATATTTTTCATTTTACATGATTTGATCATTACGTTACTAGGTCAACGTCATTACTTGTATAGAACTTCGTCATTACTTGTATGAACTTTGATAACTATTAAGTAAGAATTGATCATTATTATAATAAGATGCAAATTATATTGATATATCAATTATAAATAATAAATTACAAGAAGTAAAAATAATGATAGGAGGCAAAGAGATAATGATCAAAATTGAAAAAAAGTAATGATTAAAATCAAGGGAATAATAACCATATACTAGTACGTTGCAATAATTTTCTATATTTTACTAAAAATGATTATTGATTAGGAAATAATGATTGATAATGTGGTAATTATTTTTCTCATCACCCTCCCAGATGCAGAAATTATTAGCATACATGATAATGGAATGCTAAATACATCATGACAGAAATAGAGTATGAAATGGAGTAATGTTTTTGTGTTTTATTGTAAACGAAAATGCAAGGATTGTCAAATGAAAACAAGAAAAAATATTCCTAGTATTATTTCCCCTTACTCAATATCCCTAATAGACTCTATTATTCCCTAAGCAAGAATTACTGAAACTAGAAGTGTTTTTGAGAATCCTCTCAAATGTTTTTACATATCACATTATCTGATTTTTACAATGCTAATAAGGCCTTATATATATAGAAAACTACTTAGAAGTTGATACAATAATTTAAGAAAACTACTAAAATAATCTATGGAAATACAAAGCAAATAGATAGTAATATAAGCCTCTGAATTCTACAAAAGTGAGCTGCCTTCGTCAGTTTTGGGGCTTCCACATGCTGTCTTCTTATCTTCCCTTTTCAGAGTTGCAATCATAATTTTAGAGCTGCTTGCTTGCCTTTAAATTGGTGAAAAATGTGAGAAATATATAAACAAAGCCGCTGCTAATAAACTATTGTTGTTGCTGCTGATTTGGACTGCGAATTGCATCTACTTGTTTATCTCTTTCTCCTTCTTTAATCTTTAATTCCAAGAGCTGCTTGAGTATTATTGTTGGTCTGATTTTCTTATGCACTTGGTACTCCATATCTTGATTATTTAATCTGCTTGTGTGGGAGAGGACGTGAGGTCAGTCAATAATGCTGACATTTCCCCATTAAAATGATGATTAGAACAATAAGGGTTTTCCTACAGCATTTGTTTCAGCTATTTGCATACTTTGTAGAAACTGAATCGTTTGCACCTTGAATTGGATTGATCCCTCCATCACTCCCTTCCCCACCACCACACAACACCATGATCGCCACCCACCAGCACCGTCCATACCAAAAACTTGGTGGCCTCCACCATCAGGTTTGTCCACCACCGACCATTGCTCGCCGGCCACCCCATCCCTCGCGCACCGCGCCTTCCGTCCTCCACGAGCCTTTCTCTCTTCTCTATCTTATATTTTATTTCGTTTTCCGGCCACCTCCATCTTCCCTACCACCACCCCAACGGTGAGGATGCCACATTTTATCGCTGGAGATCTCAAATGTTGTCGGGGAAGGAAAAATTGGAGGAGAAAGAAAGTGGAGTAAAAAGAGAAAATAAAGTCGAAGGAGAGAAATGGGTGTAGCGAGGGTGGCGGGATGGGCTCGCCGGAGTATAGCGTGTCCAGTGGTGGGTCGCCGATCGGGGTGGTGGTTGGTGACAGCTTCGGTGTGGTCGTGTATGGAAGGGGTGGGGAAGGGGAGGAGAGAGAAGGAGTTTGATGTGTGTTATTATTTGATTGGGCCCAGATTGTGTTGTTTGGGCTCAGATGATTTGGGGAGACCTTTTAATTTAGACTCAGCTTTTAAAAATGAGTCTGGCACAGTCTCAAATAAGGCACGCGAGGTACGATGAGCATCGTACCATGGGGGCAGCATAGACGGACTGTACTAAATATTTACAGAGAGAACAAATAACTATAATCAGGTAAGTCTATAATATTGTAAAGAATACATCAATTTATAGCAAGCATTTGTTATTATTTTTTTTAAATTTTGACGATTAAAGATATGGAAAACGTTACCAATATATCACCGTGGATGTAATGTTCATCTACACTCTTTACCATAAAATACTTTTTAAATGATTTTTTTAATTGAATTTTAAAGAGACACTAGTTTAATTACCAGTGCAAAATTGCACGGGCTGTAATTTAGTATTTGTGATAATATAATCGTATACGTTTAGCTATTTGAAAGTTTTCTTAGATGGTGATGATACATTATCCCACTTTAATAGATGCGTAATAAAATAAAAAATATAACCATGACATTATTAAACGTCAAATAATTGATCTGACTTGACCTGACCAAATTTTCTAGGTTAGACCCGCAATTTTACTTATTAACTGTATGGACCCTCATATTTGCGGGTTAAATACGATCAGACCCGTTTCTCCATCTTTGGCATTAAATTACCCAAAATTTAACCCAACCCGTATTGAGTCGATCCATGGTTGGAGGATTCGTACCTAACCCGCCTGCTTTACCATTCTGCTATGTAATTACGAAATATTATATGGTAACGAAATCCATAAAATTTCAAAATTGTATCTCGGGTCATATATCCTAACTTTCATCATTTTTGGGGGAACCACCTTATTAAATTGTTTTTGTTTTTTGTGGAGAACCAAATATAAACAAAACCAAGGGGTATAACCACCTCCTTACCCAAACCACCCTCCCAACACCCCTAACGACCACGCACAACCACCAACCAACGTCAACCACCACCCTTAGCTACCCTCGACACCACCAACATGGCCGTCAATAGAGGGAGGGGCCGTAAACCGAAAGGAAAGAGAGGATGGAGGGAGAGAGAAGAGGGTCGTGGGGGGTGGAGGACAAGGAGGCAGGGGAAGTTGGTGGTCGACATGGCCTTGTCCGGGTTGAGTGACGGCATTCGTTGCGTGAATGATGGTGGTTAGTGTTCAGTCGTGGTGGTTAGAGGTGGTGAGAGGTGGTTTGGGTAGGGTAGGTGGTTCTACCCCTTGGTTTTGTTTATATTTGGTGTTTATTCACAAAAAAATTTTAAAAATGTGGTTTTCCAAAAAATGGTGAAACTTGGGGGTGGTTTCCCACAAATTTTCCTATATATTATATAAGAATATTGGAAAAGTATTTTGAGGGAGCTAGTCCAACCTTTTTCTCTTGAGTAATGAATCTATGTTTTATCACTTATGACCCGTATCGACTTGAACCCTTTTTGACCAGCATATTTTTCGGTTTAACTTTTTAAGTCATCTATTTTATTTTTAGGGAATTTAAGTCATCAAATTTTTCATATGACATTGTACAACTTTTTGATTTTATTGTGACGATGTTTTTGTTTTTTTCACAAAGAAGTAGGCACTTGCCAAATTTGTGTTACCCGAAAATGCCCTTTTCGTGCATTATTTTAGGGCCAATAAAATCTTAAACTATTCTTTCTGATTTTATGGATGTAAGGCTAATCATACGCTAATCATACGCATGTAATCTTATTCTTTCCTAGGTGATTTGAAATTGTAATATCTTTGTAATCTTTTAATTTTTTTGCATTTTTTTCATATTAAGTAACCAACGTAGATCATGGAACTAATTTAGGGAAGAATTGGTTGTGCAATATTTCTAAATCTATTTTGAATAATCTTAGGGCTTAATTGTTATATTAGATATTAGATTATTCTTTCCTAATAGTCGGCCATAATTTAGGGACTAATTAATCCCTCTTATTTTTTCTGAATTTATGGCCTAGATTTTGTTTTTTTATATTTCCCAGATTTAAATTTAAATGGATCAAATATGTTTAATTTTTGGTATCAAATAAGAATTAGAAAATTTGATTTTGTTTTGATTCTCACAAATTTTATAGAACTAATTAAATGAGCCTATAAATCGGTTGCTTATTTTGTGCGATGTTTACTGATATAACACAGTTTTTTAGGAATTAAAATACGCTGACGTCATCGATGACATCATCAATGACGTGGATAGTCTAACTTATTGCTAATAGGGTGGCTAATGGTTGAATTAATATGCCACGTCGCATGGGAGATGACCTAACTGAAGTCGGTAAACGTGGTTGTTGCCTCTAACACATCTTTTAATATATAGTATGAGATTACTTGAATTATCTCTCATTCCTCTAATTTTCTAAACTCCATGATTCCAACGATGGCCATAAAACTCGTCTCTAGTTTCCAGCACACCAGCGCTACAATTTACAACCACCACTACGATTGTATGTAAAAATTAACGTTGCCAATGTCATGATGATGAACTGAGTCACTGAGATTGTTCAACAGATTCTCAACATAGTCCAGCAATTATATTAATATGTCCATTTATTGAATAAATAAAAAATCTAATTTATTCATTTCTTAGTCCAATTGAATATAAGATTTGATGGAGAGTTGTAAATACTCCTGATTAGAGTTGAACTATATTTGCAGGCACCTGTTCAAAGTTGAGCGTCTGGCTATGCATGTTTTGGCGAGCATCCCCTGTCGAGAGATGATGAGTAACACTTCCCCTATCCTGATCTCGTACATGTTTGGATTATATCTTCCCTCCAGCTTCTTAAAAGTGCGAACACACTGCAACCAGCAACATGCATGATTCAATCACGTTAGCTACAATAATTTACTGAGATCTATTTCGTATACAATTTATTTTCTATCATCTGGCAGTTGACAAAGCCAGTGTCCGCGGGCCGGTGTCCACGAAAACACCAAGATACCGGACTAGGGCGGTTGTCAGGAACTGTTGAAGCACAAAATCAGAATCAGACGCGGACAGCCACGGATCTTGTATATTACAATCCTCAAGAAAAAATTAAAGCTATTTGTCGCCCATGTTTTACGATTATCGCCCAAAATTTTTAATTTGTCTTCAATTACACCCTCTTTTACATGAATTATTTGAATAATCTCTCATTCCTTCAATTTTCTAATCTCCGTGATTCCAACGATAGTCATAACTCATCTAGTTTCCACCACAACATCCACTACCCACCACAAATGCTACAGTTTACAACCACACCACTACAATTGTGTGTATACACTAAAGTTACCAATGTCATGATGATGAACTAAGTCATTGAGATTGTTCAACAGATTCTTAACATAGTCCAGCAATTATGATAATATGTTCATTTATAGATAAAAAAAAAAAAAAATCTAATTTATTCATCTCATAATCCAGTTGAATATAGGATTTGAAGGAGAAATTTCATACTTGGGACTTCCTACAAATGTGAACGAAAAGGGGAAGGAATGTGGAATTCCCTTGCAGAATTCAGTAAACATAAATTAACAACTAGAGAAAATCAAATTTCACAAAAAAAAAAATTTGGTGTTGTTTGTCAACATTGTTAATAAGGCTTGTCGAAAATTAAGAAAGATCGAGTTACTGGATAGAATTAATTAGGTGTGGGAGGTAAAATGGGTCTGGGAATTAAATGGATATTAATTTTTTTTTTGCGGAATTAAATTGAAATTATGGTAACAAGCAAAAATAGTAAAGGGGTAGTATGGGAATATGGTGGGCGATATAAGTAAAAGGGTGGGCGACTTAGTTTTTATTTTCAATATGCCTATTCTTGAAACTAGCTATCAAAATTAATTTTGTTACTTATATTTAACAGATTTTAGGATGCAAAAATCCGAAATTTCAAAAAATGAAGTGATAATAAACGAGCCTTAATTTTTGGTTCACTAAATTGTACGGAGTATATATTTCACTCATCACGAAATTTTAATTTCTTTCCTTTTTTTTTAATGGTAAGCGTACAAGAAAGTAAAAGTCAAGTGACCCTTCTCTTCAGGGTATTGCCAAACTTAATCACGCGAAATAAAATCGAAAAACTTAGACTCAATAAAACATAAATCCAGGACATCATTATAATTCACGAAGATTAAGGATTAAGAGACCGAATGGCCTTTACCTAATATGAACCTTGAGTCATGAAAGCCAATCTGACTTGGCCTGGACCGGTCGCTCTACGCGACTGGCGGCAAATAGCATTTCTTATTGATTCTTCCCCTGGATTGAACTTATTCTTATTCCGAATTATTCGTTGTTACTGTTACGTTGTTCCCAAAACGCAAATCAAGAAGAGCACCCACTAAGAATCATATTAATTAATCTTGCATTTTTGTAATTAGTGAATTTATTACGATCTTAAAATAGTCATGGTGTTTAATTATACAACATTACTAAATACATGATTCTTACTATTGTTCATCTTTCAATCGGTCATATCTAATGAGCAGTACATGTAGCTAGAGACAAAACATTGGTTATGTGAAACATCAATGACAACGAAAAAAAGAAACAAACCGCAGCAGAAAGGAAAAAGAAAGTCAGGACTTATTCTTTCCAAGCTAAGTTATATCCTCCCTAACACCCTGGATTGAAGAGGTAAAACCGCTAACCTACTCCATATTTACAGAATACGCATAGGCCAAAAAACTAATGATACATTTTTCAATATGGATTCATAATCAAATCAGAAACTCAACAAAGAAAGATGCTTTAGATGGTGTATTATAATAGAGACTGAAATCATATCATCTATATTGAAAGTGAAAGTTCTATAAATGATAATATTTATTGATAAAATTATTTGTTCACTGAGAAATAAAATGGTAGTAAACCAGTTGAAGTTAATTTACCCAAAATCCTCTCTTCTTCTCGCGAGAAAACCCTAAATCTCAATCCCACAGAGATTAATTCCTCTCGAATCAAGGCTCAACTACGATCATTATGGCGGATGATTTAGTTCACAAGTGCTCTTCCCTGTCCCTAACAGAGGAAGGAGAAGGGGAAGTTCTGGATTTTGGTGATTTGGCGGACGATGATGAAGAATCGGAAAATCAAACTTTGCTTCTGGGCAAGATTCACTCGGTGCGGTCATACTATTTCGATGCTATAAGGAGAACGCTTTCAGAGTCGTGGGGATTAACGAATAAGGTAACGTTCTCTCCGATTGAAAATGGCCTTTTATTTATCATTCAATTTCTGACTACTTAGGAATCGGGATAGGGATAGGGTCATGAAATAAGGACCGTGGAATTTTGGGAACAAGCTGTTATTGTTGATGAATTTCGATTACTCGATGCAACCCAGTAGCGTCAGAATTTATCACTGCCCTTTTTGGCTCCACCTTTACAATCTTCCTTTTAATTGTCGATCGGAGGGGCAGTGAGGGTGGTGGCGGCGAAAGTAGGCCAAGTTCTGGAGGTGAAAGAAATTCAGGTGAATTTGGAGCGTTCGAGGAGGGTTCAGGTGCTAATTGATGTGAATAGGCTTTTGCGTAGTTCGGTCAGGGCTCTTGACAAACAGGGGGAGGTGTGCTGGATTAATGTTAAATATGAACGTCTTTCTTTCTTCTGCTTTGCGTGTGGTTTACTGGATCACACGGAGAGGGCTTTTTGAAATACTGCGGAGGAGGACCTTTTGGAGAAGAGACAATGGGGTGAGTGGATAAAGGCGTCACCTAGGAGGGCTAGGGGGCGTCAGCTGGAGGAGCTATAATTGTTTACGGAGAGCAAGAGTAAGGTTTCCTCTGTGATTGCGAGGAAACTTACCTTCGACGAAAAGAATGTTGTTGGGCAGCGTGGGGTGCAGTCTGGGGTGAGGTTGACTGACGGGGAGAAGGAGAAGGGGGTTGAAGGTCCCCCCGTCCTCGGGTGAAATCACATTCTCCAGTGGGGGGGGGGCAACAGGTTGGGGAAAGCTCAGTACAAGATGGAGGGTTGGAGAGCTCGGTGAACACAGAATCAAGGCAAGATTTGGGGGTGGATAGACAAACAATGTCTATTATGGGACTTCTAATGGGACAACCAGAGGAGTCTAGTGGTGAGAAACTTCATGCCGTGGGTGATCTCAAATTTGTGGAAGGAAAGAGTGATGATAAGAAAGGTGGTCGGCGATTGCACAGAATACAGAGGATGAAAGAAGGGGCTGAGGGACGAAAGTGGATGTGTTAGGCTACACGTGCTTGTGTATGTTGACGACTTGGTATTTACGGGCAACAATAACGCGGCCATTCTCCGTTTCGAGAAATATTTGCGCAAGTGCTTTCATATGAAAGATTTGGGTATTTTGACATATTTTCTTGGGATTGAGGTTGCTCGTGACACTTCTGACATTTCTCTCTCACAACGCAAGTAGGCTTGAAAAATTTGACAAAAACCGATCTCCTAGGAGCACGGCCGATAGCGACTCCCGTGGAGCCTAATCACAGATTAGCCACGGTCTTTGGGGACGAGTTAGTTGATCCACTTCCGTATCGACGTTTGGTTGGTCGTCTCGTTTATCTTTGTGCATACATGACCTGAGTTGTCTTATGTGGTGTATTTACTTGCTCAATTTAATGAATGCTTCTTGTACTGAACATTGGGAAGCCGCCCTTCGCGTGGTACGTTATCTGAAAGGAGATCCAAGTCGAGGTATACTCCTGCGTACTGATTCCTCTTTAGATCTTGTTATTTACTGTGATGCTGATTGGGCTGGTTGCCCGCTGAGTTGTCAGTCACTTACCGCGTATTTCGTGTTTCTTAGCATACTGTCTCATACTCGTCTGCTGATCTCATGTCACTCGGGAAGTTAAATGGTTACAGCATATTCTTTCTACACTGGGTGTCCCTAGGGGTGTAAACGAACCGAGCTTGCTCGCCAAGCCCTCGGGCTTGGTTTGGTCAAAGCTCGGCTCGTACTCGTATTGACCGAGCCCTAGCCGAGCTCACACTAAAACGAGCTGAGCCCGAGCACCAAGGTGCTCGGCTCGCTAAAGCTCGAAAGCTCGTTTTTTTCTAAAAATAGCTAATATTTATTATTAGAATTTTATATTTAAGGAAGTTATGCTCAAATTTTACTACTTCATACGTTAAACTTATTGTATTGTGTCTACGTTGTATGATTTAGTGTAGTATATAGAAAATACGTTGCATTCTTGCTGCCCGCGCAGCTACGAAACTGAGCTAGGGACCGAGCTCGAGCGAGCCCGAGCTCTAGCGAGCCCAAACCCGAGCTCTAGCGAGCCCAAACCCGAGCTTGGGTTTTACGAGCTCGCCGAGCCCGAGCCCGAGCCCCAAAATGGCAGTACCGAGTCGAGCCCAAACATACGATGCTCGGGCTTGGTTCGGCTCGTTTACACCCCTAGGTGTCCCTATTATCAAACCTTCACAATTACATTGTGACAGTCAAGTTGCGCTTCATATTGCTCGTAATGCTGTGTAATGTTTCATGAATAGACCAAACATATTGAAGTTGATTGTCATTCCGTCCGTGATGTCATTCAGGAAGGTATTATTACTACCAATTATGTTTCTACTCATCAACAGCTTGTCGACATTCGTACCAAAGCTCTTAACAAAGGGCCCTTCGACGAGTTGTTGGGCAAGTTGGGCATTGTTTCATTACATGCTCCAACTTGAGGGGGATATTAGGATATGTAATATTTGTATATTAGGCAAATATATTTGTATTAGGTGTAAATTGCTTAATTTCTGAGATTGTGTGCTGTAATTTAGGCAACATAGGGATCCGTTCCTTGAAGAGCAAGGGCTCACCTTGTATATAGCCGTCAAGGCCATTGGAATGAAGCACATGGAGTTTAAACCCAAAAACAGAGTAACTTAATATGTGTCTTTGAGTGTGAAATCTATTACGATTCACGAGGATTAAAAAAGGCCCAATAGTATCAAAACATTATGTCAGTCTATTCGTCTCTCTAAATATGTGAGCCAACGACCATCGATCAAAATACGCCTTCACAATATATCTACAGACCTGCCTATGAGTTTTCTGACGACCCTAAACGCCTTCACTAATGATAACCATATTGTGTCTTTCGAACTGCGCATTCTTGTAGCCTAAGATGTATGTTAAAGAGATACTCCATACTAGCACGAAGATCATGAGCCTAGATGGTTGTATTCAATTAATTTTCAGTTTTAGTTATACTTTAACGTACGCTTGGAATATGGGGTTAATTGTTTTCTCATTCGCATATGAATAGTTTGCCCGACTTACGTGGGGGCTACCTATGTATATTGAAAAAGTTGTGAAATCTTGAATACGGTCTCGAAATCTTGTACATGGTCTTTATTCAAGATTTATGATAAAGTGTAGAAATCTTGAAATTTTGTTGGTAATTTGAGTGATTGAAATTGTGATATAGCTAAGCCAAGTTATTTTCGTTGAACCGATTATTTTTTGTCGAACCGATTGATTATTGTTAAACCAATCAAGTTCGGATGTTAGGGTCAAATACTTGGGAGGGTCTAGTCAGTTTTGCAAGGTCTACTAAAAACTAACACAATCTAAAGTAAACCGTCATGTACGACTGTACGCAATTCGAATACCAAGTATGCCCATAGTCCATAGAGTATACCAAGATCCCAACAAATAAACTCTTAACCAAGAAGAATTGGACTTTGAGAGAATTCCACTGGGTTGGTGAGTCTAGAAAGACAACTAAAAAAGGTGAGCAAAAATTGAACAAACATGAACATAGACAAAGGAAGAAGACAATGCAAAAGATCACAATTTCACAAGTTTTGAACTATAAAGTACTCCATAATAAATTGGACAAAGGCCAAATAAAAAGGTAGTGTAGCTGCTTTATACAAAAAAGAAAAGGAAGCATAGGGTGTGTCCAAAACTCTACTGCCAACATTATAAAACTTGATGTTGTAAAAGTAGCAGGCCACAGCTGCTGTAACCAAAGTAGCATTTCCTCTCTTTCTCTCCCATGTCCCAAACCCCAGAAAACAACATTTCTGCTGTATTTCCTGGTAAATTTCTTGTCATTTTAAAACTCATGTGTTAATGCAATGTGTGTTTTTTTTTACCCTTTCTTTTACTGTAGTTAAACATGTTGTGAATGCTTCTGAATGAAGCTTCTTTCTCTCTCCTCATTCAACCCCTTCTGTGGTGGTATGTGGCAATCTTTATCTTTCCATTTTCTGATATTCTCTGGAGATTAAACTCTATATTTTTTTTTGTTGTTTCTGTTGTTTAATTTCTTATTAATTTTGTGTTGTTTTCATTTTTATTTGGAAATGTTTTGTTTATTGATGTTGGAGAGACCATATTCTTGGCAGTCTCTATGTCAGTCTTCTTGTTTTCTTGTCTGTTCCAATGGCTGATTATTTTAAATTCAAACACTAATAATAAGGCAGCTTCAGAATATTCATCACTTTTTATAAGGTGGAGTATATTTTGCTTGTTTCATGGTTTTATTCTTTTGGTATATTTCTTTTGCTGCTTTTAATATCTGGTTTCTGAATGGCAAACAAAAGCAGAGAGAAAGAAAGGATTTTGCTGTTGGGACTGGGGTAATTGTTTTGGGTGTGTACCGAATTCGGTTTTTTCGGTTTTAGTTCATGTTGGCCGACCCCAAATTTCAGTTGTAACCCCAAAGTATAAGGTTGAAGATTATAGAATCAACAATTTAGTTGTCAAAGTTGCATGAAAGGTTCTTACTTGTTAAAGACCAGACCTTTTGTTTTCAAGTCCTCGGATATGTGGAACAACAAAGGATGGGGTGCAATCTTGTGGATTGCTAGGCGAAAAAGTAGTTTAGGTTGTGAGATAGGAAGGTATAGAGTCTGTGTCACTTGATCATTTTCGGTTGATAGGGGCATGGTCGATTGGTCAATATTCCCAGAGAAATGTAGAAAGTTTTAATCTTTTGTAATCTTGGAACTTCTATGAGGCTAAATGTTGGACCTTTAGCATTTGGCGTTTTGTGTTAATAATTTGTTGTAGTTAGAACTGAATTTTAGTTGGGGGAAATTCGTCATTTGAGTTGTTTTCTTGCAGCTTGCATGTAACTTCTTCGTATCAAGCATCTATCGTATCTGGCCTTGCCCATGTACTTAATGAGTTGAAATTGTATACAAAATGATGAAGAGATAGTGAACATACGCTGTTGAACAACCAATTCACTTTAAAATCCCGCAAAAATGGGGTGTGTTATGTCAAGCATTGATAATGAAGAGAGGGTAGTCATCTGTAAAGAAAGGAGGAAGGTT
>JBBYHQ010000014.1:2208531-2243961 GCA_038382645.1 Spergularia azorica
GTTTAAGGTTAGTTCAATAAGCACATCAATCAAACTACTAACCTTAATTATGCAACAATATTTGTTATCATCAAAACTGAAAACTCAACAATACGTATTCCAGACTTTCAGTTGTCAAAGACGTATAGTGCGAATAGAGAGAAACTGCAACTCATAAAGGATGAAGAAGATTGAAGAAGAGAATTGAAGATGGAATTAACAGAAAAAGGTACGTTTAATCAAGGGGAAAAGGTACGATAATCAACTGATTTTGTTGATGTTTCTCCAAACATCGAATCATACCTCTTAATATGTGATTTAGAGCATTGCTAAACATGAACACATGTGTGTTCATAAGACACTTTTTCACACTATGAACAAAAAATGACTCATTAACAATGAATAAAGTATTTTCATATTATGAACAACCCAAGCTTTGTTCATATTATGAACAAGCTGATGAACAAAAGTATGTTGGGGCCCACCACTTTCTTTTACAATTGCAATGGTGTTTTGGAATTAAAAAAAAAAAAAACAAGATTCCTATTTTCCTACAACTTATCACACGTGAAAAGGAAAGAGGGGTTTGATGGTACCAATGAAATGAGCCCACGTGGCACCTTGTCCCCAGCATTTATGAACTTCAAAAGATATATGCAAATGGTTGTAGTAGTAGTAGAAGAGAGAATTTGTGTGGGACACACTACTTTTTTCTTTATGAACATGGTTTTGTGTTCATGGTTAACATATATGAACAAAAGTCGTCCATAAAATTGGAGGGAAATGAGGTGGAAGAGGAGAGAGAAGAATGAACACAAAACTTTTGTTCATGGTTAACCACTTAGGGTTCTATCGATTGTGTTTTAAACGTCCAATATACATTGTAAACATCCGATTGAGATTCACACGTAAACTCCAACATGATCTCTAATATCATTGGCATTGTTTGCAATTTGAAATTTCAATTGTAAACTTGAAGTGTTGAAATTGTACCTAATGTTATTGGGGGATTAAATGTTTTTTATGTGAACTTAGGGTTTTAAGTTGAAATTTTGAGGTTTGAAGTTGAAAACCCACGTTATTTTTAATTGATTTAGTGTGGTTACTGATGCATTTAAGTTGAATACTTGGAGTTTTATGTTGCAAACTCAAGGTTTTGTTTTTGTAGAATTGTAGCAACGATCTTTAAAATGATATCATGAACTAGTGTTTTTAAAGTTTTAAAGATAGGGTTTTAAGTTAAAAACTAGTGGTATAGTGTGATCTTGAGGACTTACGTTTAAGAATCATGTCTCGCATTTTCCTCCGAAATCTATTAGCTCAATCGGTAGAGCACCCTTCAATTGGACGACAGAATCCCATATTGTTTTAACAATGCTATTTGATTTTTAATTGAAATAGAAGACGAAGTGGAGGGAATTAATGGCTAACATGATTTGTGAGAATGCACTTATGAAGAGAGGTTATTTTTATAGTACGTGTTGGAGCCTTGGAGAAGGTAGGAAGTCTGGGGTTTTTTTTTTTTGTACAACAAAACTAAATAAAAAAATAAATCAAACATCTGTTATTAATGGACTTTTGTGTTATTGGGCGTGTCTCACATGTGAGACTGTCTCACACAAGAATTTGTCATTTTTATTAGCTTAGATGATTAAGCTTAGATGGTTAATTTAGTTAATAAAGTATTTCCTCAAATGGGACAAACAGCAACAAAATAATTATTTCATATGTGCTGTTACTTACCCATTATGGCCATACAAAGGCATCCGATGAGCCGCCTCACTCTCTGATGGTCTGATCTTTGCCACATGAAACTAACACTCCATATCAAAATTTGGCAACTTAATTCACAAGCTTGCTAACTTTGAATCAGAAAATTTAAAGATCAATGCTTTATCATCAAACTTCTGAGATATTGAGTCTCATGTCTCCCAATTTGTCATTACTACGAACTTCTATTGTTTCATTTCAAAAAAGATGACAACCCAATAATAAATCTTGCATAATCATCAATTTTAATTTCACATCACATACTTTTTAAATTCGAAGTAGTCCTAGTCATCCAAGTCATACAACATTCAACAATGGTAAGACTTTAAAAATAGTTTCTCAAATGGCGTTTAAAACAACTTTGACATTCTACGTGAAATGGAACTATCCTACTCAAATTTAACCATTATCACATCAAGTCTATCTATAGTCCCATGCGTTGCACTATAATCCCACACCAATTACCGAGCGTAGTTGGATAATTCTACAGCTAATAATAGTTCGTGCTAAAGTCCAGAAGTTCGGGTGGGATTCCGATCGGGCCACTTCGGGTTGAGACAATTTCAAATCAATGTTTGTCCACGTTCGAGTAAGGCATATTGCAGTTCAGGTTTGTTCGACTTCAGACCAATCTAGTCTGAGTTGACCAAACCAAGTCAATTTCAATCAGGTCAATTAGGTCGGATCAACTAACAATATAGTGATAATATTTAATTTACAAATTGAGTGATTGTTACTATGAGTAGGGTCAAATCCAGGTTAATTGGGTCATCTGCGGATACCGTAGGTTCATATTGCTTTGATAAATTTGGATCTAATGGTCCAATTCCCCTCACTTACGCTTAGTACACATGTCAGATTTTCAATAGCTCGTTAATTCATAAGTCTTGAGACATGTTATTGAGTGTTTATCGATCGCCAGTCAAAATAGAAATAGTGATGAACACATACACGAAGTTCATCACCCTTAACGTATTTATTCAAAACCTCACAAGAACACCTAAAGTTCCAACCAAGATGGCACGGTCAGTTTCATACCAAGAAATTTCACTGTTAGAATCTCATCATTTCATTGAACAGGCAATAGTTGAAAGTTAAACTTGATTATGGCAAGAGTTACAAAAATAAGTGCAAGACATTACACCATTGGAAGTTTAAGCAAGTTACTACAACTTGGCTTAATGAATTGGGAATGTTATTAGAGGCACCATTAATCTAGGAGTTTTAGTATTGAATAAGTGAGTAATGTGTGTGTGAGTTTCATGTATTGAGATGAAGGTTAATTAAGTGGGTTTAGTATAAATACCCATTGTAGTTGAGGGTAGAAAAGTGTGGAGTTGAATATAAAACACAATATGTAATAAGAAGTGTTTTCCTCCTCCTATATCCTCTTGTTCAAGCGTGTTTTTAGCCAATCCCCACCATGCTTTTTCCAACAAAGTGGCATCAGAGTCACGGGGTGATCATGGCGTCTAAAAATAATAAATTGGCTTTTCAATATCCACGTCTCGCAAAAAAGAACTATGATAAATGGACACTTAGAATGCAAATAATTATTCTAGGCTCACAAGGAGTATGGGATATGGTACAAAGAGGATACGAAAAGCCTTAAGATGAGACTACTTTAACACAACCACGGAAGAAAGCCTTGGAAAGTAAGAGAAGAAAGATCAATTTGCTCTTACCATCATTCATCAAGGTTTGGATCATGATATGTTTGAAAAAATTGCGAATGCAACTAACTCGAAACAAGCGTTGGACATCCTTAAAATCTCCTTTGTGGGAGCCGATAAGGTGAACAAAGTGAGACTTCAAACTCTAAGGACTGGGTTTGGAAAATTGAATATGATAGATAAGGAAGTTGTCAATCAAATGAAAAAACTTGGTGAAAAGATTGAAGATGTTCGAGTGATAGAGAAAATTCTCCGTTCTCTAAATTGTTATTTTAATCACGGTGCAGTCCCAATAGAAGAGGCAAAAGATTTAGAAAATATGTCCATTGGGGGTTTGAGTGGGTCCCTAACGGCCTATGAAGAAAGAATAAAGGGAGGAAAGAAAGAAAATGACCAACAAGTATTGCAAGAGCTAAAGTTTCTCAAAACAAAGGAGATTCTCGTGAGAATAGAGGATTTCAACAATCACGTGGACGAGGTCGTGGTGAGACCGTGGAAGAGGTAATGGACGCGGTCAAGGAAGATGGAGAAACGATCAAATTTCTCCTAATTACCATAGAGGAGAAAGTCCCTCTAGAGGTCGTGGCAGAGGAAGAGGAAGAAGCTATAATAATGGGAGAAACTATTACAAGGCTAATGTCGAGTGTTATAGTTGCGGCAAGTGCGGTCATTTTTCTTGGAGATGTTATGGAAACAACAAGGTTGAGGAGGAAACAAATCTTGTTGAAAGCAAGGAGCAACATGAACATCCCGATATGTTGTTGGCTTTGAAAGTTGATGGCAAAGGGGAGGAGAATACCACTTGGTACCTAGACAATGGAGCAAGCAATCACATGACTAGAGACAGAAGTAAGTTCGTGGATCTTGACACAACTGTGACAGGTAATGTGTCTTTTGGTGATGGCCCCAAGGTAACGATAATAGGCAAAGGTACAATCATAATTAAACTAAAAGACTCTAGTCAAGGATTACTTCCGAATGTTTATTACATTCTTGAATTGAGAAGTAATATTTTGAGTGTTGGACAACTTTTAGAGGTTAATGGTTGCAAGATCATGATGGAAAGTCGTCACTTATAGCTTCGTGATAGAAATGCTAATTTGATTGCTAAAGTGACTATGGCCAAAAACAGGATGTTTTTAAATTTGATAAACTTGCAAACAATTGGTGGTATGTGTATGAAGGCGTGTGCAGAAGATCCTACATGTAGGTGGCACATGTGGTTCAATCATCTACACTTTGGTGGTTTAAAGGAGATGGGACACAAAAAGATGGTGAAAAAATTGCCAAAGATTGATCATCCCGATCAATTATGTGAAGCATGTTTGCTTGGTAAACATCCAAGAAAGTCGTTCCCCAAGCACTCATCTTTAGAGCTACAAGGCCACTTGAGCTCGTTCCATGCAGATGTATGTGGACCTATTAAACCCTTCTCTCTTGGGAAAAATGCTTATTTTATTCTTTTCATTGATGATTATAGCAGGAAGACTTGGAGCTATTTCTTGAAAAAGAAATCTGAAACTTTCTATGCTTTCAAGAAATTTAAAGCACTTGCAGAAAAGGAGAGTGGTTATGAACTCAAGGCTTTGCGACAGATCGAAGAGGTGAATTTACATCAAATGAATTCAAGAATTTTTGTAATGCACATGGAATTCGCCGCCCCTTGACAGTTCCTAGATCACCGCAACAAAATGGAGTTTTAGAGAGAAAGAACAGAACAATTCTTAACATGGCTCAATCCATGTTAAAGAGCAAGAATATGCCCAAAGAAATTTGGGCCGAAACTGTTGCATGTGCAGTCTATCTCACAAATCGCTCTCCCACCAAGAGCGTGATAGACGTGACACCACAAGAAGCATGGAGTGCCTGGAAGCCAAGCGTGTCTCATTTGCGAGTTTTTGGATCTATAGCCTATGCACATGTCCCTGAACAAGTGAGAACGAAGCTAGATGATAGAAGTCAGAAGTTGCTATTCATTGGCTATGATGAGAATTCGAAAGGATATAAGTTGTTCAACCCTAACACCGGTAAGGTTATGATAAGTCGAGATGTTGAGTTTGATGAGGAAGCATCATGGGATTGGAGTCAACCCGAGGACTCTTATGATGATTTTATGCCTTATTTTGAAGAAGAAATTCAAGCTGAGAATGTTATTTAAACACCTCCGGTCACACCAAATCAATATCCAAGTACGCCAAGTACTCCACGTACTCCAAGAAATAGGCATTCTGTTTCAAGTCCAAGTTCATCAAGTTCGAGTGAACCGCCGACCAAATATTGATCCCTTACAGATATTTTCAGTGAGACTATACCTTTAAACTTAGATGAAACTACCATATTTTGTTTGTTTGCTGATATTGAGACATTGAATTTTGATGAAGCAAAACAAGAGCAGGTTTGGGTGAAGGCCATGAATGAAGAAATTCGTTCTATTCAGAAGAACGAAACTTGGGAGTTAGCAACACTACCAAGTAACAAAAGGCCATTGGAGTCAAGTGGACGTACAAGATCAAAAAGAATGCACAAGGAGAAGTAAAGAGATACAAAGCCAGGCTTGTTGCTAAAGGCTACAAGCAAAAAACAAGGTATTGACTATGAAGAGGTGTCTGCTTCTGTTGCCCGATTAGAAACTGTGAGATTGTTAATCTCACTTGCAGCTCAAAACCTTTGGAAATTTCATCAAATGGATGTGAAATCCGCTTTTCTGAACGGTTATCTTGAGGAGGATATATATGTTGAACAACCTGATGGGTATGTTGTCAAAGGACAAGAAGACAAAGTTCTAAAACTCAAGAAAGCACTTTATGGATTAAAGCAGGCACCACGGGCGTGGAACAATCGTCTAGACATGTACCTGCTAGGGAATGGTTTCACATGAACATGCGCTTTATGGAAAGAAACAAGGAAATGATATATTTTTTGTCTGTAACTATGTGGATGATCTTGTCTTTACAGGTAGTAACTCAAACTTGTTTGATGAGTTCAAGAAGAGCGTGATTATGTAGGTTGAGATGACAAATATGGGTCTTATGTCTTATTATTTAGGCATCGAGGTAAAGCAAATGGAGGAACGCATTTTTATCTCACAAGAAGGATACACCAAGAATATATTGAAGAAGTTTAACATGGTGGATGTTAACCCCGTAGCACCCCAATGGAATGTGGGGTCAAGCTGTCAAAATCTGATCAAAGTGGAGAAAAGGTGAATCCGACTTTGTTCAAAAGTCCGGTGGGAAGTTTGAGGTACTTGACTTGTACAAAACCAGATATCTTGTTCTATGTCGGTCTTGTGAGTCGGTTCATGGAGCTTCCGTCCAATGCACACTCGAAGGTAGCACGGAGAATTCTCCGATATTTGAAAGGAACTATTAAGTATGGCCTATTTTATTCAGCATCACAAGAGTTCAAACTCTTGGGATACTGTGATAGTGACTATGCCGAAGACATGAAGGATAGAAAAAGTACATCCGTACCTGTCTTTTACTTAGGAGACAATGTGTCGTGGAGTTCGAAGAAACAGCCTATTGCTAATCTGTCTACGTGTGAAGCTGAGAATGTCTCCACTCTCTTGTGCTTGTCATGCTATTTGGTTAATACAATTGCTGCGGGAAATTTATTTCCCTCAAAATGATCCTACGGAAATTATGGTTGATAATAAGTCCGCTCTTACTTTGGCAAAAATCCAGTGTTTCATGACCGAAGAAAGCATATTAAGACAAGGTTCCATTTTATTCACAATGCGTCGAAGAAGGAGAGGTTGAGTTGAAATATGTCAAGACACATGACCAGGTTGCTGACATATTTACAAAGTCTTTGAAATTCGAAATATTTCAGAAAATGCAGATGCTACTAGGAGTTGTGAGCAAATCAAGTTTACTGGGGAGTTCTGAAAATTAAACTTGATAATGGCAAGAGTTACACAAATAAGTGCAAGACATTACACCTTCCTATTACAGTAAGTCCTCTCTTGTTTTGGCAAAGAATCCAGTGTTTCATGGCCGAAGTAAGCATATCATGACAAGGTTCCATTTTATTCAATAATGCGTCGAAGAAGAAGATGTTGAGTTGAAATATGTCAAGACACATGACCAGGTTGCTCACATATTTACAAAGCCTTTGAAATTCGAAGTCTTTCAAAAGATGCGGATGCTACTAGGAGTTGTGAGCAAATCAAGTTTATTGGGGAGTGTTGAAAGTTAGACTTGATTATGGCAAGAGTTATACAAATAAATGCAAGACATTACACCATGGAAGTTTAAGCAAGTTACTACAACTTCGCTTAATGAATTGCGAATGTTATTAGAGGCACCATTAACCTAGGAGTTTTAGTATTGTATAAGTGAGTAATGTGTGTGTGAGTTTCATGTGCTGAGATGAGCATTACTTCGGTGGGTTTAGTATAAATACCCATTGTAGTTGAGGTAGAAAAGTGTGGGGTTGAATACAAAACACAATGTATAATAAGAAGAGTTTTCCTCCTCCTATATCCTCTTGTTCAAGTGTGTTTTTAACCAATCCCCCACCACGCCTCCCAATAGCAATCCCTCTCCGCGGGCTGAACAACAAGCAAGGCATCGAGAATTCAGTAGCGTAGCAAGGAAATGACAGCATTCGATGACTAAACGAAGAACGAATAACGGGTATCAGAGGCCGGAACGTTGTGAGAAATTTATACAACTTTATTACGTGCTATCTTGCACGAGAATTTAGGCAAGAAATTAGACATCTTACTACACTAGCTATAGTGATAAACACCCTCCAGTTCCGAACAGAAACATCTGAATCGTAGTTATTCACAAACTTCTGGACAACAGAAATAAGGAACGACACAAAAACCATCATCATAAACAAAATGCATACTCTAACCTATAGAGGTAAAATAAATTTGGACTCTCTAGTCCAAACCCATGATCATTCGCTTCCTAAACCTCTAATGAACTTCGGCGCATTCTGAATCTTCTCAGTCTTCTTCTGTTCCCCTCCTTCCGTCTTTGGCTCGATATCCGTACCAGGTGCAGCAGCAGATGGGGATGGCAGGATGACAGCCTCTCTCTGAGCATCCACGAGTTCGTAAAATCTGTCTTCTGTTAACCCAAATGCTGTAGCTAGCTCCGGACCGCGCATGCTTCTCAGAATAGAAGAGGCACCAACAAGGAATTGAGGCCTGTTGCGGTGTGCTGAGGTGGTAAATCCGAAAAACTCGAAAGAGCCAGCCCGTGAAGCAATCTGACAGAAAGGGAAGTACTTTGGTATCCAGAAGACATCACCTTCTTTCACTTGCGTATTCATTCCTGAGCTGCCATTAGGGAAGACGACCTGGATGGTTCCGACTCCGCTTAAGACGATACCGTATTCTGTTGCCGTTGGGTTAACATGAGGCGCCATCATGGATCCCTGACAATAGAAATTAAGAGACGATCAAAAAACAAGTAACCCAACTCACCAAAGTACTTGTTACATCAATACATTCTCCAGTCCTACAGCAATGTTAAGAGCTTCCCTAAAAATTCACTAAGAAATATAACACAAAATGTATAACCAGGCCAATTTAACCAGGACAGCTTTTGGCCTTTCGGGAGTGCTTGAGGCGACAAATTCCCAGACAATTCAACCAGATTAGAGACGCGCAACCATGTCATATTTCATATGCACAATGACACACAATCCCAAATATAACTCCGAAGAGCAAAGAGATCACTTGTATATTCATGTTGCATGCATGCTGTATTAATACATGTTTACAGCATCAACACAAGAAGTTATGGGAGTTCTAGGAAGCTAGGCTTGTTTTCATACAGAGTTCTTTCGAGGGTGGATGATATATATATCACATTCTGACAATCATATACCTGCTTATCCGACACCCACCCCGACCAATGTTCAACCAGAAGAAAGATAGCAATCTTTCACTCAGGCCTGAGGCTATACAAGATTGCAGTTTGTCTGCTGCAGTTGTAGGAAGTCGTTACAGTACGGAGTTACAAGCAACCACAATGCCAGTCCTACAAGGGTGCTTGATTCTGTACAATTTGTTTATGCCATAACTGTGACCAGCGACTACAATTACATCTCCCCATATCAGATAAACTATAATGTCTCTAGTCTCAGCGCATCTTTATGTGTGAGGCCTAAACCTATCTTACCAGGTAGGTGTGCATGCAAACATGTAAATCACACTTCATAATTCAATCATATGTACGTAGCAGGAAAGTGACTTACTGCGGTCAGGTTGACAAAGTAAAGCCCAATGCCTGACTTCTTGAGCGGATGGTAATCATGTTTGTCAAGTGCAATGCTCCACCCATAAGCATTTCTAAAACTAGGATCCCGATCAAACAAGTTGTATGAGTCTGGTGCTGACCCTGTCTTTGTATCTCCTTTGTCGCCTCTCCTTTTATTTTCGGGTCCTAGGAGAGGGTTAAGAATACTCCTCCAAGACCATTCAGCTTCTTCTTCTTTCTGCTCTGACCCTCCGTTTGGTGCGACCATCCTAAGGCGTTCTAGCCTCTCGTCTTCCTTAAGCTTAAGGAAATTTGCCCACAGGATTGGTGTGTCTGTGCCAGTGCCATTTGGAGCATGAGTAGTATCAGCAAACATGATTGGTCCCGCCTTTTGCCTAGTCATGATGTCCTGCAGCTCTACTACTGAGACCTGTAACAGACAAATGCATTTTCAATGATCCGACTTCACAATCAGAAGGCTTCTTTGCCCGTCTAGCATCGCATATATAATCATGAAACACTAATGCACCATTTGTTCACTAATATATCCGATGAATTATCATCACATCATAAAGTGGTTTTTTTTTTTTTCACTTCATTCATAAACATGGCATACACAAGACGGTTACTAGATGACTATTCATGTTAACCGACCCCAAATGATTTTGGGAATAAGGCTTGGTTGTTGTTGTTGTATATATAAACGTGGCAAGAGTGTTTTGTTCTTAAAAAACGTGGCAAGAGTGTTTTGTTCTTAAAAAATCCAATAACTTTCCTTCTTGAGCACACTGCACATACTCTCAGATACAAGAAACTGGATCCATAGTGAAGACCGATGTACGTATTAACTTCTTGTTATAATCCTTAACAGTGGCAAATAAGACCTTGTTATATATCCCGGTAACTTGACATATAATGATCTAGTCAACTGTCCAAAGACATCCAAATATATTCAGCTTTAATGTCACATGACACTGGTGTTAGTTCAAGTGACATATGTACGCCAAGAAAATCGACAGAATCATGTACAGTCGTCTACATGGTTCCAATTATTCATCAACCTACAAACCAACTAAACATATAAAACTTGCTGATATCCAGTTTTGCATAAAATTGGCAAAGCAATGAAACATGGTACGACTCTATGAGCAGAAATTAAAAGGGTTACTCACATTGAATGCAGTAGAAAGGGTCTGAGGATCAAATCCAGAAAGCACTGATACCGGGTGGGTTCCTCCTCCGACAAAGAAAGACTGCAGCGATTACAAACAGTTAAAAAGAAGCAATCACCATGTAACAGAAACAATGTTATTACAGTGATTACGAGACGAGCGAATTTTGTCAAGAATCGTCTCACCTGAAAGGTACCATATCCTAAACCTTCAGAAGCATCGATGCTGCAAATGATATGAAGCCTTTGGGTTTCGCCTGTGTTAACAATGTAAAAAGTTGAACCAGCAGGTACTCTGTACACATCTCCCATCTTAAGACGACGCTCTCCCAGCTCATCTTCATAGATCAGCCCAATCTTTGCTTCACCTGAAAAGTCAAACCCGAGTGCAAAAAGGTTCAATTCACCACCATTCCGGACCGAAAATAACAGAAATGAAGATTACTGAGTCCATAAAGCATCCTACAATATGAATTAACACCTTCCATATTATTTCAAAATCATTACCCTCTTCAACTAAAATGTTTGCGCTTCTTTTACTGTGAAATGCAATCGATACAATTACCAATTTACGGATCAGAAACAACCTCTCGAAGGTGCTTACATTATTTCAGGCATCGGGATAATGTTGCTGTTTATACCGAACTAATAGAGGACATTGGTATGACAGTCTCGGACTTGTTGCATGCCTAAGGTATATCTCTAACTTTTTACTCAAGACATTCCATTCTTTTTGACAATACTTTATAAAATCATTTCACGCTTCAACTAAACTGTCGGAGCTTCTTGTAGTGAGACGAATAATACACTCAAATACAATTATCAACTCAATTTATGGGTCATGTGCAAACAACCTCTCGTATACGATCAAGGCACATAATTTCAGGCATTGCAGTAATGTCTATGTTTATACTCTTCAACAAATTAAGGCCATTTTTATGCATGCCTGACGAAAAATGTGTACCACCATCTAAAAATCTTTACTAACATAGTAACATCTACATAAAACAACGAAAATCGACTCGAAACCGAAATTAAAAGAACTTACCTCGACGTACGAAGATGATCAAGGATGAATCAAGATACTGAGGAACAAACAAACTACGTGGTTCCATAGTAATAAACCCAATATGAAGAGGTCTTTCCATCATCCTTCCTCCAAACCCTCTTACAACCCTCATCTCCCCAGCCTCCGTGCTGACCACCTGTTTCGAGTCTCGTAGCAGGAACATCTCTTCTCCACCTCTTCCTCCTCCTCCACCAGGTGGACCCACTGGAAAAGGTGGCACCACCTCCCCCTTCTCCTCCTCGGGCTCCTCCCACCTCTCCCTACGCCGTGGCGGCCTCTCCCTCTCCTCTTCCTCCTCCCAGCTCTCTCGCCGCCTGTGTCGCCGCTCCTCCTCGGCCGTTTTCTCCCTCCTCCTCCACTCCTCCTCCTTAGCCCTCCTCTCCTCCTCCTCAGCTGGCATTCCCCTCTCTTCCCGCTGGCTTACTGCCACCTGCATTGCGTAGCACACTACCAGTGCTACCAACAGCACACCCTTCAATAACTTCCCCATCACTCTTTCTCTCTTCCTAAACTTCCTGAATTGCCCTTCAAAACTTTCACAAGATGGTGATGTGTTTTATGCTTTGGTTATACAATGTTTGTGCATGCAGAAGTAGAGCATTATATGAACAAGGAAGAAGGTGACTGTGTCCCAACACGTGTCATTCATGCAGGAAATTTGAAGTTTTGGTGGCATTTTGTCATCAAGGACACCAGTTGAGAGAAGAATGATCAAAGTTTCAAACTTTATGAGAGATTTTAGTAACATTAAACTAAAAGTGTGTGGACAAAGTTTTTGTGTCTTCTGGCATTGACTCGTTTCGGATTTAGATCGCAATTGCACAACATTTGGATGGACAGCAGCACTGCTTGGAGTACTTACTCAGATTTTTTAATATGTGGTCCTTTTACCCTGCAGTAATTATCAAGTAAATAGTTCAGTTAAAAAAAAAGTTTCAAGTTTTTAATCTTATGGATCAAGTTTCAGTCTCGAAATCGTGTTCTCATACTCGTATCCTCATTTTAAGACACAAGTCTTGTGTCGTAAATGCTATGTTGTTGTGGTATGTACTCGTATCCGACACCCATATTTAGCCAGTCTGAATAATATAGAGCAGCATTATATTACTGAGACTTTATCTGTGAGAATTCCTGCATAGTAATTACTCCGTAATACAGTATGTTCTTACTGTGGCATTTCACAGAAGGGACTGAGAAGCTTGTAAATCAGTTTTTTAAAATGTCATCAACTAATCATATTTCTATTTGACCAATTAATCCTGGCTTCTGAAGCAAAGAGTATAATGGAGGTTTCGAAATCTGCTCAGCTTTTGGTATCAGCAAGAACAGCACTAAGTGAAACAGCTAAAGCAGCTATAAAAGGGTCGAATGCAGGCCAGAGGCGGCCATGTCCAGTCCAGGTCGGCTCTAGGTTTAAACTCGAACCTGGCCACCTCAGGAAACTGAGTGCTGACCAGCCGTGGCCAGGCTGAGTCAGTTCTGAATGGCTCAGTGCAGCTTGATCCCGTGAATTTGAGCTCACTACCCAGGCTTGACCGGAAACGGCCTAGTTGGCCAGATCCAGTGCCATTTTAAGCAACTAAAACTACAAAAGCAGACATATACAAGAGCTTTACACACAAATCTTAACATAAAATTAGAGTATTTTAACAAAAATTTGCGCCATCTTTCAACATGTACTTCACACCCCCCCCCCATCTTATACATAGATACCATATCTATGTCATCAACAGAGAAGAAAAAAATTAGTAAAAGTGAAACGATAGACTAAAAAAGAAAACACAAACAAAGAAATATTGGTTGGTTTGTAAACTAATACTGAACAGTTCAAAAAGATATCATAAATCATGATAACATTGAGATATCTAGCATGCTTGAGGAATACAAATCATGAAAGTAAAATCAATTGGTGTCGGAGAAATACAAATCAAGAGTTCAAGATTTCTATCTTATTTACAAAAAAGAATCACCTATTAATTCTATAAGAACAACGACCTTCAGCAATTACAAGAGCAACGATGCCTATATACGTTTTTGATGTTCCGCATATTGCTCAAACTAAAATGTTCCCGGAGAATGGTTAATGTAGATTAATGTAGAGGCAACATGCAGTCACGTACACGTGTATGTAAGCCTCCGACAGATGAAGCAGCGTCTGCCAAAAGGGAGAGCGCTGCTCCCATGCAGATCAGTCTGAAATTCAACTAAACAGAATTTACGTAAAAAAAGAATACAATTAAAGTTACTTTCAGAAAAAAGTTGTTACTTTCAATTGTTCTGCAAGCTCGCTTCAGAATTAGCCTCAGTTTGAGAAGGGCAGACAGCTGCGAACTGGCAAAATCGACACTTCCAAAGCTCACTCTCAGGAACGTACTTCGCTTCTCGTTCACCCTGCCAAAATTCAAGGGAACTGCATATTTGACCCTTGAGCCACTCGTCTTCATAAGTGAACTCATTCTCGGCTATCAGTGAGTTGTCCTCTTGAAGTTCGTATCTGAAAAGAAAAGGTAATTGGTAAAACTGTGAATAATTAGATCACCTCAACCGAATAGCTTTAGTAGGAGAGGTAAAATCCAATCCAGCTGACAATCAGCAACTAGAAATGGTAAAGCATACAACAAATCAGAGCACCCAAAACCAATACCAGGTAAAATGCGCTTCATTTTATTCTCTGCTACCCACATACACCGAGAAAGAGCAAAGATAATATTCAAGTTTATTCCTCAGCGCTCTCTCCAATCTCTGCTTTCCCAGACTCACCTAGAGATAGCAGAACCATGTTTATAGAGTTACTGAGGGGTACTCACTAGTTACTAAGCTCCTAGAATTCATTTCTTGTTTGCGTTTTCTTATTCCATCCTGGCAGAGCACATGGCCAATCCAATTTTAGCTCTTTGAACGTAACGGTGCTGCTGTGTCTTGCGTACACACAGAAAACAGAACAGGAAACCAAAACCTGGCCTTTTGGATACGGACTCCTTCATGTCAAAATATCCCCTCACCATACCTTGATTATTTCAGTTGTGATGACTTAGGCGCGTGTTTACCACGCCAAGAATAAAAGGCTTTGTATTACCAACCACTGTACGTTTCTCAAATGCCGAAAGATCTCCCTTTTAAGTTTAAGAAAGATTCTCATCTTGTCAAGCACTCAGCTCAAACAATAAAGGCCCCAATAACAACAAAGCCTTAGTCCAAAAATGATTTGGGATCGGCTAACCGGGATAAGAATAAAGCAAAAGAAGAGTTTGGGTTTGGACGAAAATTTTGGGCATGAGCTTTAAACTGGCCACCTTATTGTCCAAATTTGGTAAAGGAGTCCTCATGCAACATATCTTTGGAGATTGAAATTTGCAAATGTATGGAAGCATCGAAGGTATGAACAAATAGCACTCACCTCAAGAGAAGCTGATCATGAGCAGCTGGTAGTGTCAAACAAACATTACTGAAGTAGTTCACGACTTCACCGAGCGTCTGCAGATAAGAGAAACATTAATCATAATTAGAACGGAGAAGCTGCTAGCCATGAAGAGCAGAGCCTTCAACCAATTTTTACCACGTATCATGAAGCTCTTTGAAAGAAGATTGGCTACTAGTGTAAAGTTGTACCACTATATATGCACAGTATTTCATGCAAGTAAGCTAGCAGCTCTCCAATATGGGTCATGTCGGGCAAAGATCAGAAACTAGTTCATGGAATCAAGAAACCAATTCATACTAGGAAAAACCAGATCATCCAAGCCAGTTAGAAGCTCTTCAATTTGACCCAAAGCTGGGACCAAGGTCAGGTGTAAGAAAGTAATACCGAGATATCTATTCAATTGCATGCTTAAAAATTGGAGGACTAAGCTCCCTCAAGTAACCTTGAAAAGAACTTAATCCAGTTCTAGAACACCACTTTTGGAGAACAGTGTTTGTGTGTTTGGCAAGGACATCATACCCTATTTAATTGAGATTACCAGTCAGGTATCTCCTTTCATGATTTTGAGTGTTCATAATTCAAACCTCACTCAACATTAGATACACAAAGTACTCTAACATGCATGTCTGCAGTCGTATATATCACCAGCTTAGAAGTCACAATGAAAAAAGGTAACGTGAAGTGGCCAGTATAAATATAATAACCAATCAACCAGTCCCAAGACTGCAGGGATCTATTAAAGAAGTCTTTATAACCACCAAATCTTCAAGTCCAAAAGCTTTGCGACGTACAATATAGATAGATCAATAAAAGAAGCAATTCGAGGCACGGGGGGATATGTTAAAGATAAATGGGCACCTCTCCCTTTTCTCCAACAAGATTGAGTTGGACACGAAGAACCAGACAAGGAAAGGTGACAAAAGGTACTACCTCCATAACCCCCTCCCCTCCTGACCCCCTGAGAAACTAATCAACAAAAGGAAAAGAAAAAAAAAAAAAAAGCAGAAAAGCATGAAAAGAGATACAAAAGAAAACAATTTGAGGCATAGATAAGAAAAAAGAACCAAGAGTAGTATGTAAGCATAAGAAGACCAGGGAGGGAAAACAAAGTGTGTATTTTTTTTTTCTTATTTTTGAGAATATTGAAAAAGGCGTGTAGAATCCAATTCAGTGGTAAATCAAATAAAAGTACAACATTACCTCAGAAGGTAAACCTGAGTCAGCTGTACTCATCTTTATCCCAGGAGATAGAGTTTGTTTTGGATCCAACGAAAAATAGTCAAAAAATTGTTTTGAAGGGAAGTTATTTGAGACCAATTGGTCCCACAGATACTTGTAACACATCAACTGTAGCCTGAGAAAGGAAAAAGACCAAGAATCATATTAAACACTTGAAAGAATGTTTCTGCTAAGCGATGGTACTGCATTTAAGCTTCTCAAACCTAATGATATGTCTTAGAGTATACCTTCCATTTCTGCGTTGGGGTTCAGCAGGAAGTCTAGGTTGGCGACGAGTCTTTGTATCCACTAGAGTTAATTTTCTTCCATCTCCTGTTACAGGCATCCGGAGTTCATCAATAACTCCCACCATCCATACATCTTGTACAAAGCCAACTCTGATAACATAATAGGCATACTCATGAGTCATAATCAGGCCCTCATTTCTCCAAACACATAAGCCACTTCCAAGAAAGAGCTAATAAAGAGGATTAATCGAGGAAATTCAGTATGTTCTCAATATATTCCAAACCATTAAAAAAATATTCTGTGACAAAAAAAAAAAAAAAAAAATAAGAGTATATTCAAACAATCAAAAGTTGTCTGTTTAATTACCCCATTCTTTTCTAACTTGCGCATCAGTTAAATCTTCTCACTTACATAGTTCTCATCAGAGATTGCCTAAAATAACTTCATAATATCCAGCTCCTACTTTTCTCTTGTGAATGGTGAAAGTCTCATTATGTATTGGCAATGAAGCACGCCCTTACACAAAGAACATAAAGCCTCAAAATAAACTACCGGAAGCAAAAGTCACTCCAACCATGCCTTCTATAAAATCTAACACAAAAAATGAAGCATAATTCTACTGAATAGTACATCATTAGAAGGCCTAGCTTAATCCATTCTGGTGTTCCTCTTAAATCCAAAAGCTGTAAACGGTATCAGCCAATTATTAATTTTAACAGAACTGCCAGCCTAGACTTCCTTGTGAACATTTATTGTTCCTATTCTTATTCAAAGGTCTGACGAGGCTGACACTCAATAAATCCCAGCGCTTGAAGCTGCTGCTAAATCTAGCAGAATAGGAGCATTGAAAGAACAAGTGCTCACTAATTTCATCAGCAATTCCACATAATACAAAAGTGTGGTCCACAAGAACTATCATCTGAACAATTCTATCCTTAGAAGTCAGCCTAACCCATAATGTTAACCAGAGTGAAGACATATAGCCCTTGAGGCAGCGGGGGGATGGCAGACAAACCACTTCCAAGGCATCTTCATGAAGGTGCCTATCAAAATGCTGTCTGAAATTGTAACCAGAAACCTACCTCTTTTACAGACAGTTGCTGATTGGGAAGCTGTTTCATAGCTATCATTACTTTCCTAAAACTCATGATGAGCTACTGGGAACCTCGGTACTCCAGAAATTCTTCTCTTTAACATAACATACACGCACCCACCACAGGGCATCTTTCACTGCCAGCACCCAAACTTACATCAGGACTGCAGCCTGATTCCATATTTTAAAAGCAGACATGTTCAAGCCACCTGCATTTTTGGTGGACATGCCCTATCCCAGAATATAAGAGCTGTTTTTTGTTAACTCACCACCACCAAAGCGATGAGAAAGATCAACGCAATCCTTCTACTAACGAGCTCCTTGTGACCAAAGAAAAATGAGCCTAGCAAACTAGATAAGGTTATGGCTATTTTTTTTCCCTCATCCAAAGAGGAAATTAAGAAGCAAATACAAAGTACTTCAGCCACCTATGATATGAAATCTAGCATGATCTCAACAGTGATTCTTTGAGTAAGAATGAGAAAAAAAAAAAAAAAAGGGTAGCCAAACACAAAGAAGTCTGGTTATTGAAAGAAAGAATCCAACATCAAGTAAGGAAAACTATCAAAATAACCTAGAACCATCACCAACCTGTAACATGTCAATACATCTAATTATGACCACATTTTCACAAACACGAGGAAGAATCTTGTCATAAGTAAACCAATTCGTAAAGAGCACCTAAACCCATCTAAAAAGTACAACTAAAAACATTATCGAGCATCTGATTAATATATACGGAGTACACATCCATATAAGCTGGCTCGTGATGAAAGGAGGGTGTATCAAGTTATAAGAAGATCTAGCTAACAAATTCACAATAATTACCAAATTAAACTGATTACATAGTGAAACCACTTACACAGGCAATTCGCGAGTTAACCCATCAAACATTAGTTGGTTTGCACAGATGATAAAATTCATGAACTTCAGAGCCCATATATCTTCAAGGGTCTCTACGCGTACTTCTACTTTCTTTGTTACCTATAATACAAGATTTTATGTCAATAATAGCAACAGGAAGCCAGAGAGAATACTACCACAGGCAGGAGTACTCAAAATGAGATGTGAACGGAGGGGCCAATGTACTGTGTACATAGCATTGGCTACATAAACATATAGTAAGAGATCGCATTGCTTGTGCACACTAACACTCATAATGAGATACTCTTCAAATGACTGGAATGATTCTAATACTTAGAGATTAAATTCTCACAAATTAAAATCATACAAAATAGAGCAGTAGTAGTACCTAAATTTAGTTGACTTCAACTAATATACTCATGCCAGACTCCAAAATAATATGACCTTTGTTCAAAAGAATTTGTGAAAACAATAGCGCGTGATAGACATGATAGTCAAAAAACCACCCAGCCAAAGAAATAGAACTTCACCAATAAAAACAGCTAGCTAGCTAGACCACGAGAAGTACCACTATCATTTGTTAGTCCATAAAATGAAGCTCGCGGAGCCAAGTTGTTACTCCTTAATAGCGTACAACATAGTACCACAGACTTTTACATTACATTAAAAACCGGACCTCTACACACTTAAATAAGAAACAAGGTATCAAGTTTTTTCAGGGAAATACCACATTGCCAAATCTTTGATCGCTTAACAATCAATCACATGAGCTTACACCAAATTTTAGCTGGCTAAGCTGAAAAGAATATTGTAGACAGCCAGAAGATGAGAGACATTACCTCTTCTTCTAACTTTGCATGCCGAGCAATCCCTGCTTTCATTGTATTGGTAATTTCTGGCTTTCCATAAACAAGCCCAAACTCCATTTGTTTCTCGCACCATTCCTAAAGTTCCCAAAATGATAAGAGTTGGTAGCAATTTAAATTCAGAGTATCCATTTGAAGCAAGAGGAAACAAAGCCAGTCACTGGCAAAACATAAACATGTCACAGAGTAATAGTTTAAACCTTCAAACAATCTATAGTTCAGTTTAGACAATCGTGTCTTTGCATAAAAGACACAACAATGAACAGGCAATGCATATAATCTACATAAACAATGGCTCCAACCTGGAGTTAACCATAATAAAGAGGAGAAAATAGAATGATGGACTATATTTGCTAGTCTCAGTTGATGATCGTGAGCCCAAGATACAGACCTTTCATCATTCATTACATTAGAAAAAAAAATCGCAAAAATCCTTCAATGGAATTTCCTGCATCTCTCTCAACCGGCAAGTTTATTTGACGTAATTTATGTATTAGTTGCTACCGTCACATATGCTGTGTCTGTATATTTCACCCCAAAGCAAAATTTCCACAAAATCAATTCTGCAATCCTGACATTATGATCGAAGTGTTCTTCCAAAAGAAAGGACTACATTGGATCATCCAAGGAGCTTCTCCACATTACAAAACTTTTTGGTGGTCTAGGAAAGTTGATAACACCTCAATCATGCCTTCCTATTTAAAAAATCACTGCTGAACTGAAAGGACTACACTGGCTACCCGACAAGCTTTTCAAAGCTACGAACTTTTTGGTGGTCTGGCAACCTTGATAGTTCATAATTCATACACTACAACCAGGCCTTGTTCTTTAGAAATCATTACTGGAGTCCTCACAATCCCTAGATGATCATATCCAAGAGTACTGAACTTACGGATACCAACAATTACAAAGCAATCTTGCCACATCCGAAAGTCATCATTCTCAATACTTTTGGTCACAGCATCTGAAAAATAGTATACACAGAAAGAGGGAATGGGGGCTCCAAGACCCATGGGTTTATAATCTCAACCGAAAAAATAAACACCCCTTTAAGAAATGAAAGGTTAGCCTTTCTCCACTTATTTCATCCAACAAATAATGGTATTAATCTGTCGTTCGAACTTTTAGCCCATGAGAAAATCTGTGCAATGGAATCGCCTCTGCTGACACCTGACAAGTGACAACTTTATATGCTGGAGGCGCATTAGTGGTTATATTTGTTCGTTGACTTCTGGATATAGATTCTTTGCAACATCAGGCCCCTCTGAACATGGCTCAATCTGGAAGTCTCTTATCCAGCTCAAAGGGCAATATTTTCTCTCGAAATTGAATTCATGGTATCTTGCCAACTATAAAGCAAATCATCAGATGTACCTATGCAACTCCATTGCTACTTTTGCGATGCAGATCTGAAGCACTGCAACATCTCTTTCAGACATGCCTATTAATACAGCACATTGAGAAATGCAGCTTTTTGGAATTCCAGATCACAGCAAACCCTTCAGAACATTTTAAATAGTGCCTACTTGACTGGCCGAATAATGTTTTTAGGTATATTAGAGATTTCTTAGCAGCATTAGACTTTTGTTGCGTGCTGATCATGATATGACGTCATCACCATGACATTGCACTGTATCAGACAACTCTTAGCCTGACTGTCATTCTCCATCGGTAACGCCCTAGCAGAGAAACAACATACTTTGTCGCAGATACCAACAGTGTCACGACCAGTAGGCATTAGCTCCAGAAAAAGGCTCACGACATGATCCAATACAACAAAAACAAAAATGCAGAATCAGCTACCGAATTACTGTCACAGCCATTCAGCCAAAGATGCAGTTTTTAAGGTTTAAGGAATCCCAAAAATGGCGTGATATGCATGGGTTGGATTCTTCGCCATAAAGGATTCCATAGAAAATGCACTGCCAGGAACAAGGACCAAGTCTCAACTGCTAGCAAATGAGCAACAGTGCTCTTACATGCTTTGGCATGCATAAAACAGAAAGGCTACACACATATGTACCTTCTCACGACCTCCAAATCACTCATCCGCATAGGCACATACTACATGATTTACCCTCAGCAGCTCCCTTTAATACACTAACTACTTTATGCAAATGGTCTTGTCAGTAATCTACGACTTCTTCCGGTTTTAGATGATGTTCTTGTTTCCTTTTTTAGTCGGTTCTAAATGATTCCACTTTCCTTATTTGAATTCCTTTGTGGTCCCAATGGTTTGTGACTCACCCACTTTAAATTTCCACCACAACTTACTACCTACAAAAAAATCAGTGCCGTTTCATTGTGGAAGATCAAATAGAACTAGAGGGAGTACTAATGTTGGCACGGACAAGATCATGGACCTTTTTTATGCAATTTTGTGTAACATGGTAACGAAAGCAAAAGAACATGAGAAAATGTATCCCCATGTAAGTTCAGTCAATATATATAACAAAATGTATCCCCACTTAAGTTCAGTCACTTTATAAACCTAAATCACACTTCAAATTCAGTCCCTAGATATAACTAAATGTAAGTTATGTAACCCATTAAGCTCAGTCACTAGATTAACCTTCATATCCTCACTTCAAGTTCCGTCACTAGATATACTTAAGGGCTTGTTGGTTGGAGTGGTGTAATGTAATCACCATTACCACCAATTTAGCCGAAAAATATGGGAGAGTGAGGGGGTTGATTGCGATTCTCATTACAATGTAATGAATTCTCCATTGAGCTAATGGTAATCATTACTCCGTATTACTTAAGAAAACCCATGTAATTGCCATTACATCATTTGATGTAATGTAATCAACTACTCTCTCCCCCTTACGACTCCTCTTTCACCCTCTCTCCATTTTTACATTTTCGTTCTACAATTCATTCCGTTGCATTACACACAACCAAACCTAACCTAAATGTATCCCCAATTCAAACTACAAGTTAACCTTCCACAAAGTAAAGATCATGATATTGCCACCATATGTTCAACAACATCAATAAATCATCATTATGATCATCATAGCTCCCTTCCGAGGTTCCATCCTAAAACCAACCGGCAATTGGAGTATACCACTAAGCTCGAATACACGACCACTTGCACACAATCTTGCAATGAGAGCCAATTAGCTCATGCGTACACTATAACAACCCTGATCACCTCAAATAGTTCCTCTTACATATCTACCCTATACAAATTTTCAAACACAATATAGAACAAAAATTAAACAAATATAGCACAAACCCAAAATAGCAAACAATATTCCCGAGTGCTAAAATTGAACATACCGAGGAGGTGATATCAGTAACATAAAGACCCTTTCTTCTCCGAAACCGGGTCAACAAAGAATCAAGCACAACCGGCTTACTCTTCTTCTTACTGGGGCTCTTGACCCGACCCAAATCCTCAAAATCAGCACCGGAAGAAGAACAACCAGAAAACCGCCTCGGAGACCGAGAGCAAAGGAGAGAAAAAGGAGGAGACGCGGGTGGAGAAAGAAAAGGGCGGCGTGCTGCAGAAGCTAAGGAAAAGGCAGCTTCAATGAGTGCCATTTCTTCTTCACTCACAATTTCAACTGGGATTTCAATCTGAGTAGATGATGATGCTTCTGCTTCTGCTTCTGCAGCATTATTATTGATGTTATTATAACGTGGGGAATCTGACATTAATCAAATTGATTTCGTGGGGGAAGTGATCCGAAGGAAGAGGCGTAGATTTGAAGCAAAGTTGCCCACGTTACACCACGACATATAATGTCAGAAAATTCCCAATTTTTGTGCTCAAGAAAACTGATTGAATTATGGAGGGAAAATATTGTTGCGTTGCTGGTTATATGGTACATGTCGAATGAGACTCACGGGTCGGTTTCAACTTTCAAGTTAGAGCTCTCGAAATTCAGAATTCGAAATTCGGAAATGACTACTAGGTTTGAGTCGAGTTACGATTGGAGTCGGGGGAAGTTATAGTGGGGTATGGGTGAACAAAGTGATTCATAATTTTAGGCACAAACGACAAATTAGATCATGGGTGCTGAGGACGGGTTAGCTTCATGTAAGTCCGTCCCGGGTTAAGATTGGAATCGAGGAAGTTATATTGACTGAGGTGTGACTGCGTGAGTAATTAGTAATGTTAGGTCCAAACGACAAGTTGGATTATGTGGTGCTGACAATGAGTTAGCTTTATGAACTTCCAACTTGAAGCGGAAGGACAAGAGCCTGAGTCATAATGTTAGCTTTAGACATGCTTTTCTAGCATCTCAAGTTTCTTCGCTGCTGAGCCTGCTGTAGAGATTTCGGACACCCTGATTGAGTGGCTTGAGTAAAAGCAGAGAGTAACATCAACCTTGGGCTCAAGGTAAGAGACATTCTATAGCTAATAATGCTTCTATTCCCAACGAAATAGTTCATACGAGATTTACATTGTGCACCCAGCACCATGTTCTGCATAGACTAAAAAAGCGACTTCCTTGAAATTCTAAAGCTATCAAACAAATATGAAACCAACAAGTTTTTTCCAGTTATATGCTATCAGAAAAGTTCAGCTCAGACTCCTGAAATATGGTGAGACATGATTGAGGCAACAAAAGCCCATCTCGAATGTCTATGGATTTGTTGGTTTAGAACTTCTGGATTACTACAGAGTTTGCGAGGCCGGCCTGCTCTATAGTCTGGTCAAGGTCAGTAAGTGGCTTAGGAGGAAATCCCATCAGCTGCAAGGTATAAGCTCCTGCTCTAGTTGGCCTTGATGCATTAATGAAGGAATGAATATCCCTAACTGTATGCTGGTAGTTGAAGCGGGACACCATCCGAGTCCCGTCAGCCAATCGTAGCTGAATTGAGGTTGAAGGTAATTGATCATCCACAGCCAGACCCATCAAAGGGGCCGGGGCAGTGTTCATAGCAGGGGCAGCAGCAGGATTCTCAGAAGAGCCAGCATTGCTGCTACCTAATGTCCTACCAACACCATGGAATGCCACTCGTTGCTTTTTTGGTTCCTGCACGAAATTTAAGAGTGAATATCTATAATGCTGGTGACACAAAAAGTTTCTTAAGTGTATTATTAAGGGAAGGGAAGAGAGAGCATACGACGTAATCCTCATCCTTCCTTGCAAGATTGACAGCAACTTTAGTCCTCCTGTCTGATGGCTCTAGCTCTTTTGGACACTCTGACTTAGTAATGCTCTGCATAAGTATATGAGCAATAGTCAGAATTTATAAATTAAACAGAGTACATATTATTGCCACATAAATATCACAGATTATCAAACCGTAATCAACAACCTCAACATCGAAAATTGGTTAGTCAATCAAGTGTCTTTATACTTTAAAACCAGATGCCACTTAGTGTTTTTTTTGTTGGTACAAAGATGCTGCTTAGTTACTCATGGCAGAATAAACATTCATGTCCATCTGTACTTAGAAAAAAGGAGACGCAGAAATGTCGTTTGGCTAAAATATAGGAATCAGAACTCCCCCTGGGCACTCTCACAGTCTCACTTACCTCAAGCCCCCCTTACAAGTGTTCCAAGCCCTACGAAATTCAAGTGCAACAGCTAGATATCAGCTGAGTTGAGCAAGCAAGGGGGTGAAAGATTTTGCAAGGAAAGGGGAGTAGCAGGTGTTGCAAGTAATCTTGAGGTTCCTATTCTTAGAAAACAGAACAGTTGCTGTAAGCCGATATATGAGAACTTATCACCGTTTAAAGGTTGTATTTAAAAAGAGCCTTTATTTCAAAAATTCAATTGCAATCTGACTTCCTAATCCCAACTACCCCCCCCCCCCAAAAAAAAGCACATCCACCAATCACGATCGTCTACCTCATGCAAGAGTTGCGCATCAACCAAAGTAGCATGCCAGCCCACACGACTACCTACGCTACCAGTAATAGGCAAGGCTCAAGTATTGCCCGAATGATTCCCACGTCAAGACATTTTGATAATTAATCTTGGAAACTAAGACTAGGTCCAAACGTGTAGCAAATACATGGAGACCAAGGCCAAATGTGTTTTCGATACATCCTTTTAATTTTCGTCTTTTTTTCCTCTGTCTTGCTAGAGTTTAGATGCCCGTTGATGGTAACCTCAAAAAAAAAAAAAAAAAAAAAAAAAAAAAAAAAAATATGCCCGTTGATGGTTGGTGATTGAAGTAGTTTTCCTTTTCATGGTGATGACTTGGTTGAGGGTGAAAGGATTTGGGCATAATACAATGAAGAAGAGGAGACGCAAATGCCAGAGATCAAATAGTAATTGCTTTCATAAACAAGCAAGCAACACGCCTAGCCACAAAGCCTTGACTTGTGTTTCTTGTAGTTACCCTAGATATAATACTTCCTCCATTCATATCCAAGTGACCCATTTGTTTAAAATAATACTCATATATAATAAATATTTACTGGGCCGTTTGGACGGAGGGAGTATACAACAACTAACACCCAAAGTTTGGCAACAAAAAGATTAGAAAAGAAAAGGGAGGGTGAGGGTTGAGATAAAGTCTACATTTTTCCGACCTTCCGAAATAACCTTTGTTTTGACGAGGATTATTTTAAAAATAAGAATGAAAACTCTTAAATCCAAGCACCAAACCCCAAACCTTTAAATCACGTCAGAACCCCAATATCTCCCTAACATGTGCTGTGAGCCTGTGATCCCCCCCCCTTGCCTTTGTATCAAGATTAGTTAGTGCATGCTTGAATTTGTGACGTGCATGTTGTTATCAAACATGCTGTTAAGCAGTCACTTCTCTGGCAATACTCCCTCTGTTTCTTTCAATGCTTTACATTTGGTCTGAATTCATCTCACTTATTCAGACCAAACGTAAAGAATTCAATGAACAGAGGGAGTATGTTATTTTGCATAACACACAAACCATCATACAAAATGAACAAATAACACCTGATTGGCAGGCCCTCTATCCACTCAATAGGGGGAGAGAGTTTAGCAACTTACCTCCAAAAATGGAGCATTTGCTTCATCATCAATCATCCTCAAGGGGCCATCATTGACAGTGAACCCATTACGCCAGAAAGTAATGGTATGATTAACCACTTCAGGAGGTTGCTGAGGTGCTGAAGATGAGACCATCTCTCCTGAAAGCAATCTGGCTGTTCCAGCAAAGCTTCTTGAGCTAGAAGATGGAGCAGCAGCTGGTCCTTCCACAGCTCCCACACGTCTAAATTGCTCGAATATGGAATCAACATTGTTCTCTTTTGGAGGACCTTGCACAACCATGCCACTGCAGGGTCAAAATGTTAGCAAACTAGTAACAAACTGAAACATCTCTAAGAAGTCAATGAGCTAGCAGGCATTAATCAGTCTGCATTCTTATTAAGTTTTCTCCAACTTTATCAGATTATGTTTCAGACTTTCAGCAAATCTTCACGACTTTGTGGGTCCTATAAACCCTAACTATTTTAAGTTAAAATACGATAACTATTGCAGCCAGGACGGAGTCCATAACCATTCATAAACAAAGGTTCCTTCAGTAGGCATGCTCACTTCTTGAACTTATCAACACAGCAGTGTAACATGCATGAATGAGGAAAAGCATCATAGTCATGAACTAGCTCAATCAAAACAACGACTGCAGCAATTTTAGTTGCTTCATTCATATAGGCCCATAACCTGACATTTGCCTCAAATAGTCAAAACTAGATTACATGGATTCTCTAATTTCACTCAAGTAGCCAATGCCACACATCTGAAAATATAATTGAAAGCAAGAGACGACTAGATTTGTTACAGAAATATACTTATGGAAGATTACTTCAACAAAATGATGATTATTTGATCACTGTTCGAACAAACCCAAGGAATTCCAAACTGTGGAAAATAACCAAAATAAACTCTTCCTAATTGTTTAAATGCCAATGAGGTTTTGCCTATTGGTTAAGAAAAGCCTGAGATAGTCATATTTATTTCATTGATCCATTCATCCTAAGATCAATTCCGCTTCCTTTTGCTCCTCTTTACAAGATACTGAACTTAATCTTCGACTTTGAAAGCAATATGATCTTGAGGAGGTGTACAGTTCACGATATATGAGTCTCAAGAATGCTTTGGTATATCTATTCAAAGTGCAAAGTACTAAAGGAGCCAAAAAAGAAAACATAAAAGCTCCTTGTTCCTACAACACCCCTCGAGGAATCAGGTGCTGATATCTGAGCCCAACACACGCCAAGGGAAAATTCTAATACTACCCCCTCTCTCAATTCAAAACAGTGTCACTGAAGACAGGTTCAGAAGAGACTAGGGAGAGAGCTTCGCAACTGCGTTTTTTGACAAGAATGGACAGCTTAAAGTGTAAAATACTCCTAATCACTGACCTTTAACTTCACTTAGTACTCATGAATCATAACTAACAATCTTTGAGAGCTACCATAAATTCCTATACAATTCCTGTCTCCTGTGTCCAATCCATACAACTCCGCGAATCAAACACGATTTCAGAGAGTTCAACCTAGGTTTAATTACACTATCTGTAATGCCTCAAGAATATAAACAATAATATTATAGACTTGTAGTATTATATTGCTTACTATTTTACCAAGTTGCCAAGGATAGATAAATAAAAATTGACGTAGCTGAGTACGAGTTCAATTAATCCCTGAGGTATGCATCAGGTCATAAAAGCAAGGAAACTGACTCATGCAGTAGAGGATTATAAAGGATTCTGGCTTAGCTAAAAAATCATCACTCACAATAAAGATTCCAAAACCTCTAGTGGCCGTAAAGCATCTACTATGCAGCCCGTTTAAGAACCTTATAAGAAGGCAGGTAATATGCCTTCAACATTAGACCTCGAATCATCATCCTTGCAGCCTTCCAGTATCAACACAAGAAGGCCGACGCTGATACTTTCAACATCACAGCATAAAGTTACCATGCTTTATGCAACTATCCACCATCAAAGAGAACGAGTTTACATCAAACTCTCCAAGAGAATCGCCCTCGTTTTAACTACACACCCTTAACAGTTGTGAAACGACATCAAACATGATCATCCAACCATTGATTATATCAGCTGCAAAACTAGCAACACTGACTATTCCTGAAACCGTTCTCAACATTGACAAGTTCATACTTACTAACATGCTACATTGATCATCACGCTACTCGAAATCGACAAATAAATCAACCACTGATCAAATCAATACAATCAAACATCGAATTTTCGGATTCTTCAATAACCTAATTACCAACACAATCAAAATCCAATCAATACGCAACAAAGAAAGCAAAATTACAACGATATTATATGTTCTTTAGCTACTAATTCATAATCAAACCAATCAATACAATAATTAATTAGATTAATATCAAAATTGCGAAGATAAATTGCATCAATTTTAATTATAAAGTTTAATTACCTTTTCTCGCCACCAGTGAAGTACTCAGACGGACCGTCGTCATCGCCGTCGGAATCAGAACCGGCGCGATTAAGATCGGCAAGAGTACGGACACCGCCGCGCGCCGTCGTCGTGCGTGAACGGAGATCGTACTGAGACCGCGTAACGGGAGCCGGAGGAGAGTGAGAACGAGAGCGCGAGGGTGAGGGAGACGGAGAGAGTGAGGCGGAAGGAGAAGATTCAGCGGCGACGGCGGGAGACGCGACGGCGGCGGCGGCGGCGGCGGCGACGGTGGAGTCAGGGGCGGCGGTGGTGGACTCGAAGAAGGTGGAGACGGCGGCGTCGAGGTCGAAGTTATGGCTTTCGAGGAAGAATTGAGCTGCTTCGCGTGTTGAGGAAGTGATCTCCATGAAAGTGTCGAGCATCGGGTTTTGGGACGCCATTGCTGTGGATTCACTCTGGTTGTTGGGGTCCATATCGTTCGCTTCTTGATTTGGGTTTTCTTTCTTTTCGATGGATTCTACAACACGATTCCTTCGACTTGAGTTTTATATACTCTACTATCGAGCTTATATTCAATTTTTTTAGAGTTTTTTTTTTTTTGGGAATGATTCTAATGAAGATGGAAAGATCCCTAAACAAGAAATGGAACTACGTACCGAAAGATGGTATGATTTCGGTATAAGAATACGAATACCCACACAATATAATACTTGTCTATTATTGATAATAAGATGTGTATTTATACTACACAATAACTTGTAGAATACTCCAGATTTCCTAGATCTAGAATATTCTATAGTCTAGAATATTCCAAAATACAACCTAATAATATTTATTATACTATTATCTATTACACCCCCGCAGTCGCAGCGATATGGTAAGGACGCTTCGACTGGAGCCAATAGTCGTAGACGTTTCAGCAGGAGCCAGTAGGTAATTACACGGCGGCAGGAGCCAATAGGTGAAGATGCTTCGACAGGAGCCATTGGGCGAAGACAATGCGGCAGAGCATGACCGGAGTGCAACAAGGATCCAAGGTTGCAGCAAGCGTCATCAAGTATATCACTCATCAGGATGGCAGAAGAGGGCACAAAGATGAACAGGCAGACACATCGCAGTATGAGCGATAAGTGGTCGCAGGTTGCAACACACACGGCTGCACTTGTGATCAATACCAAAATACAAGCACGCAGAACAGTTACGCGAGTCGGGAGAAGGGGTGGTGAGTCACGTGATAGGGGTTGCGAGTCGCAAGAAGGAAGGGGCAAGTCGCAACACCCCGCTGCTGTTGTTGTGAGGTAGAAGACGCTAGCAAACCAGGTAGAGAAGACCAGGGGAGAGACCAGTAGACAAACCAGTGAATGGACCAGTACAAGGACCAGGAGATAGACCAGTACAAGGACCAGAAGATGGATGAGAAGACGGAGTAAAAGAAGGACCAGAAGTGGGCGAACCACATAGACAGATGGGAAGAAAAGAAGAAGTCAAATTGGCGAACCAGGACCAAAGTGGGCGAACCACATAGAAAGACGAGAGGAGAAGAGGGAGATACAAAAGAAAAAGAATCTACCACGAAGGATACAAGCTTGTTGTTGCCAGAGCTATACGCCGATGTCAAACCACGACTCAAATCAAAATCATCAACTTTATTTTTGTGAGGAATAAAAAACCTAACCTAATATGTGTGGGGCTAGGGCTAACATAATAGGGAAAGGCTGAAGTATAGGCAGCCGGAGATGGGAGAGATAGCCATCTCCGGCCGACGAAAACGGACGCACAAGAAGGAGATCAAGAGTTAGGGCAGCGGAAGAAACCTTAACGCTCTGATACCATATAAGAATACGAATACCCACACAATATAATACTTGTCTATTATTGATAATAAGATGTGTATTTATACTACACAATAACTTGGAGAATACTCCAGGTTTCCTAGATTTAGACTATTATATAGTCTAGAATATTCCAAAATACAACCTAATAATATTTATTATACTATTATCTATTAGTCCCATCGTTCTCGGTTTTGATGTGTTGAATTCTTCGGTTCCTATGAGGTTTAATTTCGTAATTGCACCGTAGCAAGATTTGGTAAATGTCCATTGATTTTCCCTTCTGAGCGGATAACACTACTTCGAGGCACACAATGATTTGATATCGACTTTAATAAACCCAAACTATCAGGTTTTTTTCACAACGTAACCACGCAGGTAAATAAAGTGATCGAGCTACCTCAACTACCTTAACTGAAACACCTCTCTTCTTTCTCCAAGGCTCCTTTCATTTTTTTTGTCATATGGTCATAGTCAACCAAAAGATGACCACAAACATAACCTATAAAACCTTATGTGCGTGCACATAGAGATTTCAAGTCGCAATCATCCACCATCACCCTCATAAATTCCCTTTGGTCCCATGAAGTTTGTAGAGGCTAGTTGCTACTCAACCACATCTTTTATGTCTGCCTACTAATCTCCTCCTAACGGAACTTTCACAACCATATATTCATACTAATCCATTTGCGCGTATGTAACGTATCGATCACAATTCATTCCCCTTAGCTTGTTGATCATAATCTTACAATTTCATATAAATACATTATTCTCAAACCCTGATTTCCTTACAAAGAAAAACGTGAATATTACGAAATTTGTATTGTGAAATGCAACTTTTTTGCGTTGAATTCCAATATTCGCAATCCAAAATTACCCTAAAGTGTCTTCCATGTGAAGTAAACCACTAGTTTCATGGGGTTTCTTAGCATAATATCAGCATTTTGTTGGTTTATGCTACTCATAAGAGTTTACATGGTTTCTGCCGAAACGGACACAACAAGTCTACAAACAGCAAGCGCAGCGGCGCCGCTTTCGGAACCGCCGATGAACTGGCCGGGCAATGACAAGATATCACAACAAATACATTATCACTCCGGTGGGCTTGGGAGTAAGTCAGAGGTTGGTGGGGTTGTCATGATATTTGCTCTGTTTTTTGGAGTTGTTACTATAGTGGTCTTGTATATTCGAGCTACACGTAACAATTGTAGTTACGATGACAAGCTTAACAGTTCTTCCGTGTGATACACATTGCTAGCAGTGTTTAGTCATTAAGTCATAAATCCGTCCGTACATATAAATTAGTTTACAATGTGTTAGTAAGGTAGTATGTAAAATGAATATACACTTGATTGTTCATCCATTATTATTGGAGTATTATTGTTTGTGAAGTTGATGTTAAACCACGTTCGGGCCTGGGCCACCACCCGTAGCAGGAGAGAGAGTCCACGACATAAACCCAAGGAGGTTCCATCCTAAAACCATTGGCAATAGGTGGAGTAACTCCTCGGTTTATAATCATGTCAACTCTCTCCTCTTTTTCTAATGTGGGACACTCACAGGTGGAGCTCTCTTTAACACTCCCCCTCACGTGTGAGTTTCCATTTTTACTAGCAGACTGGGCTTAGGGGCTAGCCGGGGCTCTTCTAGCTCTCTTCGGCTCGCTTCTTATTTTGCCCATCTGCGCGGACTGGACTTTCACAGGCTCACCGGGGCTCTTCTAACTCTCTTCGGTAGGCATCGCGAACCTTGGCTCTCCTAGCTCTCTTCGGTTGCGTAAACTTGGTACATTTGCATCGGGCCCAATTTATCTTCTTGAGTCCCAGGTTTTCAACCATGGGCTCTGATATCATGTTAAACCACTTTCGGGCCTTGGCCACCACCCGTAGCAGGAGAGAGAGTCCACGACATAAACCCAAGGAGGTTCCATCCTAAAACCAATTGGCAATAGGTGGAGTAACTCCTTGGTTTATAAACATGTCAACTCTCTCCTCTTTTTCCAATGTGGGACACTCACAGGTGGAGCTCTCTTTAACAGTTGAAAAGAGCTGGTCGTTTTCTCATAATGTTATGCAAATGTGTTGTCGGCGGATCCTTAATTGAGACGAGTACGACCATTTGATACTTCAGTTGATGAGCGTTACAAATTAAACTGAAATTCGAGTCATTCGATAAAGACTACTAGACATAACTTTATGCTAAAGTCATTTTGGGCCGTTATCTCGTAAATTTGATGATCCGACCTCTTTCGAATAAAATGGGTATATCAAATACTAGTAGTGCTTTTGTACAGCTTAGACGAGTGAGAAAAGGAGTAATACTAGACTCATTCTTCGTCCAATTTTGGCAGATGCTAAGAATTCTCTGAAAATTCTGATCCAACACAACAAACTTTTGCATATTTGGTTACCAATCATCGACCATTTCAAACTTTTTATGCATATTCTTCGTGCATTTACCATAGCTAATTAAGATGCAATGTGCACCATAACACGAAAATTAAAACTCAACTTACACTATACGCAACCATGGTTGAAACAAGATTTTCCAAACGCAAGAAATTATCGAATGATGAATTACACAACAACGATATCAAATCGAAACATCAAGTTGCAAATGCTGATCGGATTAGCGACCTTCCGGATGCAATCATCCATCAAATTCTTTCCCTTTTACCAATCAAATTCGTCGCTCAAACAAGTGTCTTGTCCAAGAGATGGAGGCACATTTGGTTATCTTTTACAGATCTAGACTTTACTACGTTAAACCCAGTAGTAAATACCTACAAACGGTCACATAACGAGCAATCAGACTTCATTTGCGACATTTTGTCCTTAAGAAATAAACAATCGTTCGATATTCGAAAGCTATGTCTTAGCACACATTTGAGCCTAACACGGTTAAACAAGTTGATCCGGTTAGCGTTACGGAGGAATGTACAAGAGCTAGACATCGACGTTGCGACTGACGATCATTTTACTCTGCCGAGATCAATTACAAGAACAGGATCATTGAAGGTACTACGGTTAAAATCGCGACACCGGGGTTTTCGATTGCCTCCTCAGTCCATTATGGCAAGTGGGTTTAGATCTCTTGATACATTAGTCATTTCCCTTGTGCATTTTCGAGAAGAAACAACTTTACACAACCTATTTACAAAATCTTCATTCCCATTTCTTAGAAAATTAAGTTTAGATGCTTGTATCGGGTTGACGAGTGTCGATTTTCGGAGCCAAGCATTACAGGATTTGTCATTGCAAAACTGTTTTCAGCTTAATCAGTTGGACATTGGTTGTCCAAAGTTGGAGAATTTGAGAATTACGAGTTGTTTTGATGCGTATTGTAGTACGAGGAGAACAAGAGTTTGCGCTCCAAGGTTGAAGGTTTTGATTTGGGAGTGTAATGCTTTGATTGATGATTGTGATTTGGAAGAATTGAAACTTTTGAATGAAGCTTCGATAGGGGTTTTCAAGGTTCTTCAAGATATTGGCGTGGAGAGGCTTTTTGGTGTGTCTAATCTCATGTCTGGACTATGTCACACACGTTCCTTGACTCTAAAGAGTCAGTGTATTGAGGTATAAATTTTCGCTCGGATTCTCCTCGGCTTTTTTTTTTTTTTTTGCATTACGCTTATTATGGTCTATTGGTGACAGATTTTCACTTATTGGTAACTGTAGTGTTGCGCAAAAGTTGTATACTAGTGCTTTACGTTTGTATCAAAGTTTTGGTTGAATATTTTCAATCGATTATTGGATTTATTGGATACTTAATTGACATATTTGATTGATGCAGATTCTATCAAAAAACAAGTTTGGAGTTTTTCTTCAAGATCAATTTGTGCAACTAGAATTCCTAGAGGTACACACGGCGTTTAACAGCAATAATCTTGTTGGACTAGCACGCTTGTTCAAGATCTCTCCTTCACTTCATACTCTCGTAATCCGAATTACCAACGATTTGAAAAGTGAACGAAGAGTAAGTAATTTTGTTGATGGTATTCCCGTATGTTACGTTAGAATAAAAATTTGTACGACTGTCTAAGTGTCTAACCATAACATCATGAAATCCGTAAAGATGTTTTATATCGTTTTTGGTTTTTAAATTTTATACGAGTAGTATAGAACTATAGAATCACCTGGTTTAAAGTCAATTTAATTGGAACTTATTTGTGTTTTGGCAGCAATGGGATAGGGACTTTTGGGATGTACCGAGCACCGATGGAGAACGGCACTGGGAATCTCAAGCAGTAGGACTGAAGTCCTTCCTTAATAAGCTAACCGTAGTTAAAATCTACGGTTTCTCGGAATTCGAGGACGAAATAAGCTTAGTTAAGTTTCTTCTTAAGCATGGAACGACATTACAGGAATTGATCTTATGTACAGGACATTGTGATGGTAAAGATTCTCTAAGACGAGATAAGATCAAGTCACAAATGAAGGGTTTTTCATGGGCTTCGTCGAATGCAAAGGTTGAATTCCAGTGATTGAGAAATGTATGCTCTCTGCTTCTGAAAAATATAAATTGGACTTGACCAATGACAACATTTAAGGGTAGTGCTTTTTGTGCGCAAGGGAGTTTCAATGTCAATTTCAATTAGAGCCGGCCACGGGCCGGGCTAGTGCCCCAAAAGTCGAGCACTGGCACTAGCCCTAGGTACCCGG
>JBBYHQ010000014.1:2244231-2269726 GCA_038382645.1 Spergularia azorica
ATATAGCGCGCGTCTTTCACCACTTACACTTAATAAGCAAACAAAATCATCATTAAACATTACGAATAACAGATAACATAAGGTAGAATTGTTTACTTAAAAGTATAAACAAGCAATCAAATGAGAAAAATACAAATGTCACATATTGTCAAAAACAAAGTCAATGAATCTATTAAGTTTTACTTGTGCGAAACAATGAATCATATGACAATGCACCTAATCTTAGGCTTACAGTTGAACAAATACTAAGATGTTCATTGAGTACAGTATCATCTAACATTATTCATCATCTATCAAAAAAAACTTATAACAAATGTGATATCCTTGCGCAATGAAATCAAGTAAGAATTTGAATACTCACAGAGACCGCAACTTCAAGAACTTGCCCAAAGACTCTGGAATCGGACCACTAAAACTGTTTAAATAGAGATCTAAGTTGAGTAGATTTGTCACAGCCACTTTTAGGTGTTGGCCAAAATCTTGTGTTTCGCCATCTAGTATAACTCAGATTAGGCGGAAACAAAACTAAAATAAAATAAAGACTAAGAAATAGACGGTACCTGAAACGGAGGGAAGAGCAGGAGGACAAACAGGAGAGACCACAATAAAGTTGAGAACATGAGACAATCAACAACTATAATAAGAAATACGGAGATGTAGAAATAAATTTGAGTAAACAAGTTGTGGGTTAGACGATTGGTAAATCGGCTATTCACCTGTTTGGTTGTTTATGTAAGTACATCAGGTAGTCAATTTGTGCGTTTTTCTTGTATGCTCGATCTCTGGACATATTCGCAAGATTCGATATCGGCGTCCATGAATGTAACGAGAAAAGTCGAGGTCGAATTCGAGACTCGGACAAATGAAATCACAATTATAAAATTAACACATACCCAACAACAATCAAGTAATTTTAATTTAGACTACCAAAGAACCAACAAATCAGAAAAACCAAGTATGAACATATAGATTTTGCCCAAAAAAAAAAAAAAACCCTAGAAATTTCAATGTATAAATCAACAAAATTAAACATACAGAGATGTTGGTTTAAGTATGAAATCGGAATAAATCATAACAACAACTAAGAACTAACACCTAATTACTCTACATAAAAAAGTTGAAAAAAAAAATTGAATTGATATACCTCAACCATGGTGGTTGCATGAGTGGTAGACGGTGGCTTTTGTCGGCTGCTTTGGTGACGGCTACCTTCCGATTGACATCGTCACTCGTCAGTGATTAAACTGGTCGCCGGCAAGAGAGTTTGAAGGGTGAAAGAGAGGATGTACGGGACTGTAGTCGGGGACGGACGAGAAAACAAAAGATCGGAGAAAGAAAAATGACCCAACTGATTTCGGCCTTTGCTTATTTTATTATTTTTTCGTTTCATATACCCTTTATAGACATCGGTTCAATTTGAACTGATATTTAAAAACCCCACTTTAAACATCGGCTTATTACAAGTGATGTGTAATACCAACTTTATATGTCGGTTACTACAAGAACTGATGTTTAAAAGTAAATTTTAGTTCGGCGCCAAACTCCCAACCGACATTAAATGTCTGTTGTACATATCAACCGATGTATAAAGTCTACATTACGCATCATTTATATAAGAACTGATGTGTATGTGGAGACATCTATGTTCCTTTTTCTACTAGTGGCAGTGTCTGAAAATGTAAGATGGTTAGCCCATGGTCCCGTGATGAACGTGTTATCTTATCAAGGTTACGACATCAAAGGATATTCTTTTTACACAAAAGCTCAAGATGAGAAAAGTACTATGCAAAATAGTGGATTAGCTTTGATGGCTAAGTCTAAGACTGTTTCTAGTGCTAAAGATAATAGACTCGCTTATCATTCTTTGCCATATTTTGGGGTCATTCAGGATATATGGGATTTGGATTATGTTCAATTCAGGCTTTCAGTGTTTCGATGTATGTGGGTTGACCATAGAGGCGTCCGTGTCGATGAGATGGGATTCACTTTGTTTAATTTAAAACGTGAAGGATATAAAACAGAACCATTCATCATGGCGAGTCAAGCAAAACAAGTATTTTATATTACTGATCCTGCTGATGATAAATGGTCTATAGTTCTTCATGGGAAAAAGAAGTTTGTTGCACAAATTGACATGGATGAGGTAGATGATGAATTACCCCCCTTTTCAACTAGATTGCCTTTAGCGGGTACAACGGGCGAAGTTGATGACTTTTACCTACGCGATGATCACGCAGAAGGGGTATGGGTTGAGAGCCTTCCGAGTAACACAAATTCTAGTGATAACTTGACGAATAATACGAGTACAAAAGTATAACGGTAACTGAATCGGTGTTTTGAAGTAAAGATGACAAACTGTGCTATTCATATTAAATTTACTTATAGTGGATGTGTTTTTATGTGACTTTTATGTGTAATCGTAATCCTTATTTCATGTCTAACCGGAACTAAATATTCTTGCAGGCCATTATGTCTACTCCTGCACAATCTCCTCCATAATCTCCTACGCATATTGATTCTGAACATGCACTACCAGAAAAGAAGGGCAAGAGTATTGTGCTAATGAAAGAATTAATAGCTTTGCGTAATTCAGAAATTAAGCTTGATGTTGAGTTTGATGAACATGGTGATGCAATTGGGAAGAATGGCGATAGACTTAAAAGCTATATTGGTGTATTAGCACGCACTACGGTGCCAATTGACATTAAGAACTGGAAGGAAATTTATAATGATCGAAAATTGAAGATATGGGAAGATGTTTTGGTAAGTTGCAAACTTCTACCTTAGGGTATCTAAAAAAGGATAAGGGTCATTTTTTATTTGAATTTGTTGTAATTGATGTTACTGTTCTAATTTTTGTTTCAATTGCAGACTATTTTTAAACTTCCACCTTCAAAGAAAAAGCAAGTTTTAGCCATTGCACCAGTAGATGGACGAATTTTAAATCAACTCTTACTTCTCTGTACATCTACAAAAAGAAACTGAAAAACCGAAAGTTACCTGTTGACGATGATCCATTAAATAAATATTCATACATCAAGGCCGAAGTATGGAAGAAATTTAAAGAGACATGTATGACTAAAGAGTTTGAGGTATATGCGTTTATTTGAAGCTACGTGTATCTATTTTCAACATAAAACTTCCAGACTAACTTGGTTTTTTTGTTTGAACAGGCTGCAAGCAAAAAGGCTACTGAAAAGCAGATGTTGAACAAATATCCACATAGAATGTCTCGTGGAGGATACAGGAAAACAAGAATTAAGTTAGAAGCAAAGTTACGTGCCTCACAAGCACTTTCCATTCAAGGATCAGATAATTCTTAGTTGACAATAGAACGAAGTGATTTGTGGATAGAGGGAAGGATTAACAAAGATGGAGATTGTCTAAATCCAGGCACAAAGGAAGTTATTGATAAAATTGTAAGTATCTCTTTCTGTAACAATGCGGATGAATCTGCTGCTCTCCTTTTCTATACTTGCCCTCGGATTCGTAGTTTCTTGTCGTGCCTACCATTGAGTAATAATCTCAGGTTCTGTTTAGCCCGTCCGCTCCATCATTGGTTTCCTAGATCGCTATTTCATATTGTTCAAGTTGATAGAATTCACAACCCTACGACTTTTCTCTACCTAGGTTCGTTCCTTGCATCAGTATGATATATGTTTCAGAAATGATACTTTCAGTCTTTCCACGCTTTCAGCTTTCCAGCATCAGTATATTTTGGAAGGTTTTTCGGTTTGTTTCTCATTGGCTTCCTTCGGATACTTCTGGTTCTGAGTGTGACTCTCTGTAATTCGCGTTAGCTTAGTTTTTGGTACTTTGTCAGGTTTCTGTTCTTTGTTGTTTTTGTTGCTGCTTCTCTTTTGTTTTATAGGTTGCTCTGTAACACTCTCCTCTTTGATTTGGTGTATATTATTTTATTGTTGTTAAAAAAAAAACATACTAGCACCTGAAATATTATTGAGAGGAACAGACACCTGCCTAGGTCATTCGAAAATCTTCAAATTCTTTTACTTTGCGCACACGATGACCTTTCTATAAATCTGTTTGAATTGCTAATATATGTATTTGACTATGTTTGTGAAACATACTTACTGTAACACTACGGATTATGGAAAGTGGTTTATGGAGTTGGTTTGTCCCACAATGGGAAAATAAAGCTCATATGATCAGTTTATAATAGATTCCTACCATCATACTACCAACAAGGCCTTCACCTTTTAGAGCCCATGAGAGGATTTACGGGCCTAGGAGGTGACTTCCCATCTTATTGGGTTGTGTTGCAACGGACGGTGGATCGGGTTGTTACAGATGGTATCAGAGCAACCCTGCGACCGCGTGCTGAGTGCTGGGGAAAGGCCCAGGTCAGCCGTCTAGCGGGGGAGATCTTGGACCTGTGTTGATGTTGGTATGAAATGGTCGAGGCGCGACGGGGACGTCGTGTTCTTTAAGTGGGGGAGTTTGTAACACTACAGATTATGGAAAGTGGTTTATGGAGTTGGTTTGGCCCACAATGGGAAAATAAAGCTCATATGATCAGTTTATAATAGATTCCTACCATCATACTACCAACAAGGCTTTCACCTTTTAGAGCCCACGAGAGGATATTCGGGCCTAAGGATTGACTTTTTATCTTATTGGGTTGTGTTGCGACGTATAATGGATCGGGATGTTACACTTACAACATGCAGCTAGGGAAGAAGTAGCTGAAGGACGCTTTACTCCAATCGCAAAGAATGACATTTTAACCAAGGCACTTGGAACAAATTAGCATTATGGACGTGTAAGAGGGGTTGGAGGGAGCGTAGGTCACAAGCAATATTTTGGTAAATCGATTTATCATCGACGTGGGGGAATGTCTCAGGTAGATATAGAGATGCTAACCTAAGTGATTACGGAAAAGGTGAGAGCAGAAACAAGAAAAGAGATGGAGACCTACTTTGAGCATAAGATGCGAGCTTTAGGAAATTCTGGCATGAACATAAATGATGATGCACAAGCAGACATTGAAGTAGAAATGATTTGTGGAAGTGGAAAAGCGAGTTGTTTTGAGAATGAGGAACCTGATTTGTTTGCACAAATATCAGAGAAGGTAAATGATCTTGTTCTTCTTCCTTTTTTTTTTTTTGTTCTCTGTATCATACTACTAAGCTTGCAGCATTATTATACAACTTGTAATATATTTTATCTTGCTCAAGGGAGTTGCATGCCAGTTGGCCTTAGCAGACCCATGCTTACGCAATGTGGCAATTGGAACTGTTTATAAAGCCCCGAGTGATGTTTCAAAATCTCATCATCGTGCATTTGGAGAAAATGAAGGGTTTCAATTGATATTGTCTTGGAGGGTGAGGATGATGCACCACTGCCTGTGCCAGAGGATGAATTTACCACAGTAGGCGAGGCAATTGGTGGTTTTGTTCGATGGCCTAAAAGTCTAGTCACTTTCGGCCATCCCAAGGTATAAAATGCTAATTGTATTGAAGCGTGTCATATTATTTTTAATAGTGCCCAGTTGAGCTCCACCATTCACATGCAATTTGTTGATACAATGTCTCTATGCGACTCTTTCTGCTTCTTTCATATGTGGAGTAATGTTACTTTAATTGTCTGGTCTATATTGTAGCTCCATACAGCAGAAAAATTGAAGAAGGTACAGAGTGACAAGTCAAATTAAAGAAGATTGATAGTGGCAAAAGTAAAACAAAGGAGTCAGTTGCTGGATCAAACAAGTGTTTGAAATCGTTTCTTGATAAAAATTCTGGATCCCGAAGATTGTTATCAAAGGTAGCTAGTATGATTCAAGATGAGGTATCTTCTCCGGTTATTTTGAGCAAGAGTATAATGGGTTTTGAGCAAACAATTTTCATCACCAAAAAAGACATTACTCAGCTGCTAAATATGCAAAAACTCAACATATCGTGTATACAAGCATTTATTGGGTAAGTTTATTCCAATTAGTAGAGTATCCAGTTACCTTTGTTAGAGTTGATTTTTCGTAAATTTTCACGAGACAATCATATCTTGTGAATATTATAGGTGCTTGCATGGCCTTTGTGATACCGATAGATATGGATTTCTTTGTCCACAAACAACTTCACTAGTAGGCACTAATGCCGATGAAGCATCAACATATATGTCCAAAACCATGATCAATGAAAAGAAACTCATCTATTTGGCTCCATTTTATAATGAGTAAGTGACTATATTTTTCTTCGATTAAGTATTGATGATTATAAGTTGTTTATGTCCTTTACTTACTACTTTTGCCATTAACGCTACACAAGGTACATTGGATGCTTGCGGTCATAGACGTTGTCGATCATAATGACATATATTGGTTTGATCCAGTAGGAAATAAAGAGCCAACAGGGTTTAAGACTTTGATTAATACTTGAGTTACTCTAAAACTTAAATATAATTGTTAAAGGCTTAAGGGTTGTTTTTGAGTTTTGATATTATAATTTATAAGTTTTGAAATCGGAACAGGTCGGTCAGAGTATATGGATATGGAGGGGGGAAAAGAAAGGGCGCCAAAGCACCACAATGGGTTCAAGTTAATGTATGTGATATTTTTAAATATGTTTGCTCGATAGTTGTTATGAGTCCTACCCAAGTCTATATATATTCCTGATATAATGGGCTTAATTACTGATAACCTTACTTGCACTCTTTCAGTGTGCTCGTCAACCTGGGATTGTTGAATGTGGTTATTATATTATGAGATACATGTTGGAAATTGTTGCTCGCTTAGATCATACACTCCGTATAAATGAGGTAATTTTTGGAGTAGCCTTTGCCCTGTCAGTGTTAGATATCATATTGCATCATACATGACAGCACTCCCAATTGCCCTTTCTTATGTTTTTAATGTCAACTTGAACATTGATGTCCATTTCATGAAATGACAGAAGTGAAAATCTTGAGTTTTGTTGCTAATTTAACCATTTGTGTTGGGAAACATCGCCCCAGTAACTCAATGAAATGAATCAGTAGTCATTACTTATAATCTCTTCTTCTCTTGTAAATTCAAAGGTCTTCCAACATTGCATGCGATGTGAAAATCTGAAATGTACAGAACTATACTTCATTGTTATTCATATAACGTATACGTTTGGCTGTTGATACTCTGTCAGCATCTACAAATGAATTAGAGAGATGAATAATGGAGGTATGGATCAATTTTCGGGGGGGTCGTATGAGAAATGTGATAAATAATGTTCAATATGAGAAAGTGTATCAGTCGAGGGAGACAAAGACTAACAAGATAGGACTCCATGGACGCAGTGTTGGTTCAAATATTTAACAGAAATGAGGAGTGATCTAATACAGTTTCTCTTTGATCTGGTTTGTATTAATAGATAAACCATCACAAGGTTTCATTAGGCTGTGACTTTTTGACTTAAGCGTAGCGTAATGAGGAGAAGATCCAGAAAGAAGTAGGAGGGTATAAGGGAGGCAATGATGTTCTGGCATGTTGAAATAAGTTATAACTACATCTAAATTGTGTTTTGCATACCCAACTTTTTGACGTGGGATTCTGATGTCACTTTAAGGTAGTAGACTTGGACCATTAGTTCAATTGCTTAGCTGTTGCGTGCTTCCATTTAGTCTCTCCGTTTATTTCAATGGAAAGGTACATCTAGTTACTTTTCTGTTGGATTTTGAAGTTGACTATGTTGCAAAACTAGATTAAACACTAACCTGGAAGTTAGCAAAGTTCGTTGAAAATATTTTACTAAAGATCCAGTGCTCAAATGAAGTCAGATCAATGTACGACTACTTTGAGAAGTTGGAGACTTGAGAGGCAAAATGTAACTGCGAAGATGAAATTTGAAAGATATTGTGCTGAATTCATGTATCTTAATAGGTGACTTCCACTGAAACCTTTCTCCTGAAAATTCTGAGGTGACTTCTTACAGGCTACAGCTCTTGTTGTGTTGATCAGGGGTTCCTTTGCTAGAGGGAGTAGTCAATTGCTTACCTCTAGGAAGATTAACCTCATTCTGACGTTGTAGTCGTCCCAAGTGGCTTAGATAAAATCAAATCCAAGTGTTTTACCTAATATATGCTCTTCCGAAACCGTATTCAGCTTCATAGTAAAAATATTTAACTCCAGATTGTAGGAGTTTGCGAGTTGATATTCGAAGTCAGTATGGCCTAATATAGTTGGACGACGTCTTTTTTAAGTTTTCTTAGGAGCAGTCTTTGAGAACTTTGAATGGTAGAATTTAAAACCTATGTTATGTAGAGTTGGCAGATTGTCTAAAGCAGGTGTGCCAGACGTGGCTAGTTTGGGTATTTTTTGTGTGTAATTGCTGTAACGGATGTGCGCAGGCATTAGGCTCGTGTTTAATAAGTGTCATGTCAGATAGGTGACACGCTAGGTTTATGGAGTGTCACAGCAACTTAGATTAGAACACTAAGTATTGACTCATGCAACCATGTGGGCAATTTGAACAGTTTGCTTGTCAATGGAATCTTCATAACCTTAAGTTGAGAACTTTCATAGTCTGCCTGCACCATACTTGGTTATTGTCAGTGATGTTATAACTTTCGGTGTAATGTTTTTGCTGTGATTTTATCATGTTCGTTCCATATCATTTTGGGGCTAAGGCTATGTTGTTCTTCTCTAATGTTTACATTTATTCTCCTTTCCTCGGTACACAGTACACATGCTATTGATATTTGGAAGAACACTTGCTTTATTCTTAAGATTTTTTTTCTTTAGATTGTAGTCACTTTAAAAACAGCCACATTATCTATTCTTACTTGATGTTGTGAATTTGCAGCATTTCCAAGACAATATGCCATACCCACAAGAGGACATCGATGAGGTTCGAGATCTGTGGGCGAACTATTTTCTTAATGTGTAGTTCACATTGATTAGGGGCTACTACAATTATAAGTGTTAGTTTCGTCTTCTTTTTTTTTAATGATAGGAGCGTGCTTAGTACTTGAGATAACTATGTAATGAATCTTGTTCGTGAATTGGATGATTGATTATGCAGTGGATGATTGGATGTTAGATCGTTTATGTTGGGAAATTTTGAGCAGGTTTGTGTAACGCTATGGTGGACTGTGGTGTCCTAGCTAGAAAGACCACATTTGTGTATACTAGTTGTTGGCCCGCGCGCGGGGCGCGCGTTCCCCCAACATGTGTGTCAACAGGCACGATAAAATTGTCGTCTTTTTACGGAAATGCATATAAATGAAGAAACGATAGCATATGTACATATGATTGCCGCCATTGCATGACCAATCATTCTTCTCCACCAGCAGAACTTATTCAATGCCGGCAACTTCCTATGCACCCGTCTGCAGCCTACGCGACTTCTTCTGCCTACACCTAAACCCCAAAACAAAAATTTCAATAACGTAATCAAAACAAAATTTGTGCCATCATGCTCATTTCTCTCATCCCATAACAAAGATTTTCCACATAGAGGCGTCAATGTTGTTATATGAAACGTAAAAGCAGAGTTGAAACTAAAAAGTAATGAACTCATAGTAAAAGTCCAGATTTCTGATACAGTATAGCTTGGTATTGTATCCAACAATCAGATCCTATCAAGGGACAACAATCAGAAAAAGATGGATGAAACAGATTGAAGCAGAGTTACCTGAAAGCAGTCAACTACTCAAATGTAGCTGTAGCCTTACTTAGCAGCGCCTGTACTGCTAGTTGTCATGAACAATTCTCCAAATCCACATTGCCCTTTTGAATTTGGATTGAGAAGTATGAATTCTAACCTGCGAGCAATAGGATGACCATCAGAATGAAGCAATAACAAAAGAAAAATGCTCGTAGACAAAAAACACCAACATCACCGCAACACTGGAAAAGATAATTATGCGAGCATGAAAGCTAGAGATACTGAGAGAGATTATAATAGGGGTGCAATAGGTTTTTACTTGCAAATCATCGCCCCCTCTCATTCTTTGAACACTAAAATGGCAGGTGGAACAATTTGATGCACATAACCATAAAACATAACTTGAGCACAAAAAGAAGTTGTTGCAAAGCTAGCATAAAGATACCGAAGCTAAACTTTCAATCAGAAATCAATGATCGCATTGAATTAACTAATCAACAGTTTATGAAAATTAAATAAAAAAGGCAGTAACCAGGAATATTATAAGAAAAGGAGGCATTTCTCGGTGCTAGAAACAGAAGCCAATAATCCTATATTAGAGCCATATTACAGCAGAGACGAAAATTGAACATTAAATAGAAGTCATAGAACAAAATGATACAGTGACTTACAGACAGCATGAGATCCCTTTTCATCAGCTATAATCTGAACACGGTCATCCTTAGCTAAGAAATATAACAGTAAGACGTGTGTCGTACTGCATACGCATTTAAGCCACAATCAGTAACATGTATATCGCAATTCAAGGGCAGTATGCACACCCCCACACATAAGCAGACCGTCTCAACAAACCCCAAGGCCAGTCCTAACACAACAACAAACACTAAACCCATACTATCACATATAACGCAATGCATTCAAAGATCCCCAGAATTCCAAATCAAGCATATTTTACTTGTCAATTACACAGCTCCAAAGACCAAACTCGGCCCTAAAAAAAGGCATGCATTGAACCAGCCATCAAAATTGAAACCCTAGAAATTTCCGTTAATTATAGAATTGAAATTCCAACAAGACAGCCCTCAAATTAAAACCAACAAACATAACATAATAAAAAAGGAAAGGGGGGATGAAGAGAGAAAAAAGGAGGGCAAGCTCCTTGTTATCATCGTCATCCTCATTGTCCTCTTCATTATCGTCACACGCAGTAGAAATTAATGCTATTAAATATACAATATAGGAAGGGGGCATTTTTTTACATTGAAATGAGTAACTGAGTGCCCAAGGAGTGACCATTAACTATCCTCCAAATTCTAAGACATCACAAGCAAGCTCATTTACGATTTCCAATTTCTTAAAACCAAGAATAAGAAGTCTTTTGATTCTGATAAAAAAAAGGCAAAGTGAAAACCAACAAATCTTAATATCCACCTTGATTCTGATAAAAAAAGGCAAGGTGAAAAGTCCTAACATTGTCTACCACCTTAGATGGAAAGACAGCGTACGCCAAAGTTGCCTCAAGATTACATAATCCAAAAGCCAAGGTGAAAACTCCTAGGACAAACTACTACCTTAGATAGAAACGCGGGCAACCACCAAAAACCACACCGAAAGCGAGAGACAAAGAGATTAACAATGTTGCAGCTAGAAAAAGGTCCATAACGACTAAGTTTAACAGATAAACCAAACTCCAAAGTGGCATAAAAAACAATCAACGAATAACAACGATTATAACCAAACCAAGAGAAGAAAATAAGCCCAAAAATGGTGAACAATAACCAAGATCATGATAGCATTGCTTACCTTAAATCATTATCAGCTTCATCTCTAAATGAAAACGTCGCAAGCCACAAAAATTAGTGATAATAATTACCCTGAATAGCCAAAAAGAAAAAACCAACTTCTAGTGTCACAAAATCGCCCAAAAAAAAAAAAAGAAAAAAAAACCTGAACCTAAGAATTTTCCATAATTTAAACAAAAATTTCAGAAATTAAACCCAACCGATAACTGTGAACTTGAGAAATTGGGTAGAAATTATAAGAAATGGAAGTCATGAACTCTTAACTAAAACACCCAGAACAAAATTACCCAGAAATTTAAAAACGAAAGAAAATGGAAAAACACAACGAACCTTGGTACCCTATGTACGATTAACAACGGTTTCGCCAAGCCAACATCTCCAGCAATGAGCATCGGTCAGCCCTGTAGGCATCAAAAACGAACAAAAATATGCAAAACCCAAAAAGTTAGACTAAAAATCGACTAAATTATGAAAATCGTAATTAAACAAACCATGATAAAATATGAAAAAAAAATCAAACAGGAACAATTATCAATAACAAAATCAAACCAAAAATGATGGAAAACAAAAACAATCAAACAATGATTTCTTTATTAGCTAGCACCCGCATCCCACCCCAAAAGAACATCCGAAAACACCCTCCCCCACGTCCCCAGCCATCAAAGCGTGAGTTGAAGGCGAAATTACCTCACACAATCCGCGACGAGCCGGAGCCGAAGATCGCCTCTGCAGATCTGATCTGAGTAAGATGATGCAACAACTCATCCGGCCCAAAAAAACAAACAAAAAAGCAAGAACAATCAGAACTAATTAGCACCCGCAGCTAACCCAGGAAATAATTAGTTTCAAAACACCTTAAAAATCTGACCTGAAGATGAAAGGCGATAAATATCAAAAGAGGAGAAAATAAGGGGGAAAAATAGAACCAATACCTCACACAATATGGGGTACGCTTAAATTTTCGTGGATGGTTACCCTGCCAAAAACACGAAAAGAAACAAATTAAACAAAAAATCAGTACAGCAATCGAAATCCAAATCAAACAAATCATGATAAAATATATAAATTCTAAAAAATAAAAATGATGGAAAACAAAATCAATCAAACCATGCTTTCTTCATCAGCTAACATCCTAACGCAGGAAACCAAATGCTGGATATACCCACAAAAATTACCTCACACAAACGCGACGCCTCGGAGGCGAAGATCACACAAACTGGATTTTGAGGGCAAAGGAACACACGCCTGAATTTCCGTGAGGAAATGCTGTCGGTGGCCCTGTAAATTCCCCGAAAAGAATACAAAATCAAACCCAAAATCACTCCAACCCAAAATAGAAATAAAAAAAAATCAACCCAAAAACAATCGAAGCTAAAAGCATTGGAATAAATCATGAGAAAAAATCAAGAATCACAAAACACTCCAACAATCAAAGATTAATCAAACAATCAAAATAGTAATAATCAGTACATAATTGATAAAAAAAAATCAGTATCAAGCAAAAAGTAATCAAAGGTATAAGCATTGAAATAAATGATCAGTAAAAATGAAAGCTCACATAGATTAATCAAACAATCAGAAGAATAATAATCAAATGAAAACTCAAAAAACACCCAGAAGATTAATAATCAAAAGATCAACAATCAAATTAAATCAAAAGATCAACAATCAAAATAAATCAAACCATCCAAAGATTAGCAATCAGCACATAATTGATTACCTTCGATATGGGAATCAAATGAGGCGCCGCAAGAGAGAGAAAACGAAGGAGCAAATGGAGCTGGGAATGAGGGTTTTGATGGGGAGTGTGGTAGGGTTGAAGGAAAAGGGACGGTCGAGATTTCCAGGGGAGACGTGTGCAAATCGGGGCAGCTCGATGAAGACAATGAAGAGGAGAGAGAATGGAAAAAGATGAAATGAGGAGAGGAGGTGTGTATGGGCGTGAAGGGACGGAGAGAACAAGGAGAATGAGTGGTGGAGAGCGCGAGAAAATGAACGGCGAGATCAGGGGGTATGGAACTGGAGTGACACGTTGCAACACCACAGTCGTCCTATGAGGCACTGTTCCAATGAACAGTTAACTTGCCTTAGAGGCTTTTATAAGGTGTATAGAAAAAAAAAAAAAAAAAAAAAAAGAATTTTTAGACGTCAGATTTATTTATTAGGCTATTCTTCGAGAAGGACATGAGTTTTACATAAATCTGTTGTCTATAGGATATAATAGACATGGGTTGTAACAAAAAAACTGATGTGTATATGAAACAAAGACATCAGACTTTTACATATATCTGATGTCTATTTAGGCTATAGACGTCAGACTTTTGTAGAAAGCTGTGAAGTCCATAAAATGAAAGGACGTCAGAGTAAAAACTGATATCTATGCGTAATTAATAGACGTCACACGACTGCACGTCTAAAGCATATCTGACGTCTATGACAGAATATGTTTGACGTCTATACAACCTTTTGTAGTAGTGCCTTGATCGATTTTCAGAAATTTTCCCCAAATGCAACCCCAATTCCCCCAGATTTTAACCCAAATCTCCATCTCTCTACAATATTACCCAAAATTAATCTCACTCTCTCCATAATTCATTTTCTCATGTCATTTACCTCTCTTTAATTCACTGATTACCCTCGATTTCTCTTCGTTAAACCCAAAATTCCCCTTTACTTCTCTTAAATTAAACCCAACAAGAATTTACAGGACTTACTCTTGAGTAAATTTCTTGATCTAGGGAGTATAGGATTGACTATGAAGATTGAGGAGCAGGTGGAACAATTGTAATCAAAGGAAGAATATTAAACATTTGTGGGGAGGAAAAGCAAGGAGCAAAACTGGTAATGAGTGACATGTTGCTTCTCTTTGAAGATAAAATCTTGTCACAAATTCTACCGTGAGACGGTCTCATCGTATGAGACCCCTCACACATTTCAAAAGTAACTATTACTTTTCAAAACCACCTATTTCAAAAGTAACATGCTAATTTCTCAAAAGTAACCTATTAATTGGTCTCATACGATGAGACGGTCTCACCGTAGAATTACTAAAATCTTGTTACTTTATCAATGTGTTTGTCTCTTATAGAGCATATATACATTTTCCATTCGATTTGGAAGAAAAAATAAATCAGTATTGCCCTTCACGACTTGTCGACTTCAACTCTTTGCCCACCACCACCTTGCTGGTTGTCTAACACGAGGGATGGACGCAACCCCATCGGTGGATTTGACTGAGGCTGGTTGTATAGTCATGGATAGAGAAAGCTTAGTCAAACAAAGAGATGGAGAGGCAAAGGTTTACTAATGGAGTTTGGGGAGGATGAGATAATTGGGGTTGAGTGTTGGAGGGAAATGCAGGTCAACTAACGGTCAAGGATGTCAACATAGATGGAAATCGCAACTAGGTAGTGTATCGCAACAATTTTTGTCTAAAGGTAGTATTTCACAAAAATATTATAAAAGGTAGGGTTTCGCAAAAACGAGAGTTTTGAAGGTATGGTTTTGCAAAAAACCCTAAAAAAATAACATAAACCAAATATTGTTAAAAATATTCAGATATATACGTAAAAAGGTTCGACTGATCAAAGCCAGGTTGAACCAACCGGTTCTCTCCGTTCTGTCTCCGGTTCTTACCGTTTTAGAAGCTGTTGGTCAGGTTTTGTAAGCCAATCCGACTGGATATTCGACTCTTCCCGGTTGCTTCCCGGTTGAACAAATTCAACCAGCTAGTCTTGTCCAGTTTTTAAAACATTGGACTTAAATATTGAAGTGAAGGAATTCTTGTTTCTCATTATCGATTGTGCCATCTGTAACAGCCTGATCCATCATACATTGTAACACTGATGAGACTGTGTACATATTTCCTTCACTAAGCCAGATTTCATTCTTGAATCCCTCTTTCATCCCAGTTTTTACTTTTAATCATCAAACAAATAGCACAACAAATAACTTTGACGAAATTCCCACATTTATACTAACTTTGATATTGATACTGACTTGAACTTTAAACACTTTTCTAGGGAACCTTGGCGAGATTTCCTATGCCAAGAGCAGCAATAGATAGCTGAGAAAAGGTCTAGTACAAAATGCACTACGAAAAAACAAGATCCGCGCATACTAGAACAAAATACATTATTTATACAAAAAAATATAACCAACATGATTTTTTTAGTCAAGATGACTTAGCAATGTCAAAATCGCTACTTTTGGCGTCATCCAAACTAATGGCACGAAAACCCCCAATTTTTCGCATCATCAGCACTAAATTATACAAAAATACACCAAATCTCGAAAATACCTTTACTTCACATAAAAATTATAACAAATTATCATATAATTAGATTATTGATTGAATTTGTAGACTTTGTTGATAAATTTTGAGTATTATGAACTTATCTAAGCTTTTAATTCATAATTAAATTAACCAAATAAATCGTTGGAGAGAAGAAAACAAATGTACATGTGATAGTTGTCGCGTTAATTGAAGCTTTCGATCTCGGTATTTCTTCATCATCAAACTCGAGCTTCTTCAATGGCGGAAGGGGGAGAATAAGTTTGAAGGTAGAAGAAGAGAGATAAGTATAAGAGAAGAGAGGGAAATGCGTTTGTTGAGAATGAGAGGGTTACGCCGGAAACCATGTCAATTTTTGAAATTGACGAAAATGCCCTTTCGTGCCTCAACGCAAATGAGATCTGAGCCCTATGATTACGTGAGATCGACGACCCTAGTGACTTCCTTCTTCTCACTAGATATAACTTCCTATCGAAACAAGCCTCAACCCCTCCATTTAGTTACTATTGCATACTTAGACAATATCCGTTCTCTGTGCATACGAACCTTACTTCCTTGTTACTACGTTCTAGCCTGCCATTACCAACAATACCTTCACCTTTTATGCCAACGAGAGGATATACGGGTTGTTTAAGGGGTGACTTCCCATCTTGTTGGGTTGTTTTGTAACTTGTGGTGGGTTAGGTTGTTACAAATGGTATTAGATCAACCCTGCGACGTGTGCTGGATGCTGGAGTAGGGCCCAGACTAGCTGTCTAGCGGGGGAGACTTTTGTCATGTGTGACTATTGGAATGGTTTGATTTAGACTTTGCGTTCTTTAAGTGGGGGAGTTTGTAATACCCCATGATTATGGAAAGTGGTTTATGGAAACTGATTGTCCCACGTTAGGAAATTGAGTCTCTTATGATATGTTTATGATAGACTCCTATCATCATACTACCAACAAGGACTTCAATTTTTTAAGCGCACGAGAGGATATATATTTAAAGGGGCGACTTTCCATCTTATTGAATGGTGTTGTGACGTATGGTGCGCCGGGCTGTTACAGTCGAAACCCTTGACCCAAGAGATCGAAATTACTCTGAACAAGTTGGAGTAAAAGAACCAATGAGAATAACAACTTGTCTAGGCATTATGGAGGAGTTGAGTGAACAACATGCATAAGGCTTGCCACTCCTGAGAGAAAGTGAAGTAGAGAAACAACTCGCCCCTCAAGTCTGGAAACTCATAATTTTAGAGTTTCCTAATGTCCCAAATTAAAGAGAATCCGGTAGGATTGTCTCCCATGAGGGACATCCAAAATCACAATGACCTTGTTCAAGGTGTTACAAAACCCTACAAAGCAAGATATAGAATGAATCCTCAAGACAATAATTAGATTCTGAGACAAGCTGAATAGTTGATCATAAAGGGTAAAGTAAAAGGGAGCATGAGCCCTACTATGACCTACTTGTTCAAAAGAAGGATGGTATCCAAAGAATGTGCATACACAGCAGAGAATAGAACAAAATTATGGGGCAAATTATCAGGCAAATTACAGCGAAAATAATGAGTGAAAATTAGGAAATAATGAGTGCAAATTGAGAAATAATGAGTGAAATTTGGGAAATAACGACTAAAATTTGGTAAATAATGAGTGAAAATATATAATGGCTATAAAGTGGTATAGAATGAGTGAAAATTGGAAAATAATGAGTGAAAATTGAGAAATAATGAGAGAAAATTGGTTAACAATGACTGAAAATAAATAATGACTCTAAAGTGGTATATAATAATGAGTGAAAATTGAGATATAATGAGTGAAAATTAAACAATAATAATGACTGGAAATAAATAATGACTATAAAGTGGTACATAATGAGTGAAAATTGGTAATAATGAGTGAAAATAAATAATGACTATAAAGTGTTATATAATTAGTGAATTTTTGAAAATTAATGAGTGAAAATTGGGAAATAATGAGTGAAAATATATAATGACTACAAAATGATATATAATGAGTGAAAATTAAACCGGGGGGTACGTAGATCTACGTACCCCTGGGGTACCATATACCGATTGAAATTATGGTGAAGTACAAGTATACGATACCTAGCCTAGAATATAAGATGACATGCTTTATGGGCTAATTTGAGCTAAAATTATTTCCAAAATTGATCTAGGAGCGGGTTTTATCAGATAAGGATTTGAAAAGGAGATGAATGTAAGACAGCTTTCAAAAGTAAGGTTGGATTCTATGAATGGCTTGTAATGTCATCTGGTTTGCCAAATACCACTAGTGCATAGCTTGGAACTTAGAAATATTTGGGTTACAACTTTCTTCCTCGTCATACCATGGATCTACACTCTCGATCATCTGAGGAGAACTACAGTTTGGTCTGCATCTTCCTAGAAGGATTATAGGGCTTTACGGACTTCTTACTCTTACTCTTATGTGTTTGACGAGACCCTTTGGATTTTTGTTGTTGACTCTTGGTCACAATCTTCCTCTGTGATCCGGACCTTAGTTGAGATCCATCTACAGGAAATTTTTTCCGGCACCAATCACGACGGTGGGCGACTGTCTCTTCCGGCCCCATCATGACTGTTTGGCCTACCAATCAGGTTTACACCTGAGACCCTGGCTACAAGATCTGCTATTGCCCTCTCTGGAGGCAGCACCAAGTGTTTTAAACAGACATTAAAAAACAATAAATATTCTGACGACCTAAGCTTGTTCCCATGCTTGAGGGGTTGTACTCTGATAAGCCTCGACCGCTTCGCCAGCAGTTATGTGGAGCTCCTTTTCGGCACGCCTACTAGTGCAACATAGGTCTTACATGTTAAGTTTGTTAACGAGACTTGGGTTGACCGGTCGGTCCATATATACCACTATTACTTTACTTAATAAGTTCTTATACACGGAAAGTTGTTATCATGTTCACATGATCTGCAACCCTGAGAAGAGCCTCTACTTCTTATTGTACGGAGATCCCTTAATAATTCAGCTTGCTGAACCTAGCGTTGGGATCCGTGAAGCTAAGGGTGATTAGTCATGGCTTTGGCACTCCCCACAAACGACGCCTTATTGTTTCGCTAGATTTTGGACAGTCAGGATTTGTAGAGAGGACATTCTTGGCTTGCCGATTACACCTCATATACATGAAAGACACGTCACCATCCCTAGGGGACAGAGGAAGATATCGTGGCCCTCTTCGACGATAAAGTCATTTGGCTTGTTTTAGAGAGAAGATAGGTGTTGCGAGAGTTTAGTAGTTAAGATTAGTTACCTCTTTTTGGTCACATATATATGATGGATATTTATACCACCTTTGTGCAAGTGGCTATCTCGACCTTCATGCCCGTGTTGGGCTTTCTCTCAATTCCTCTATCTCTAGCCGAATAGTCCGCAACTAGGCTTGCACACCCAAACACATAATACACACTTTCATTTGACTTGTGTCTCCCGATATCCGTATTCAAGACCGTAGTGGACGCGAACACTCAACCTAAGAGACGTATACATGTTTAAAGATCCCAAAGTCCTTGCAAAATATTGTTAGTTATTATCACTCTCTTGCACACACAAAGTTGCCAATGAGAAGGTGCAGTAAAAAAAAAAAAGAGAGAGTTGAGAAGTAGTGGGGGAAATACGCCTACGCGTTAGGCGTTACCGTTGGCCCTTTCCCGTCACCATACGAAATACACATCGCCATTTTTGTATAATAATAGTACCACTTTACGTCCATACAAACCAAACCCAAAAGTATTCCTATAATTTCAACGCCATATAAATACTCCAAAACATCAAAACTCCCATCATCAGAAAACCAAATAAAAATTTCCAGTTTCCAATTTCCTTTGTTTCTCACCATCTTCTCAAATCTCTTCCCCCCTCTTTCCTCCCAGAAGGAGAAGTGAGAGAAGAGACAACATCAAAATCCCCAAAAAAATTTCAAAACCCAGCAAAAAAATCAAACCCAAAAAAATTTCCCACTTTAGTAATCACCCTCACTAGAATACCCACATCTCAAAATCTCAAATTTCATCCTCAAAAAAATTATTTAACAAAAAAAAAATCAGGAGAACTGGAGTCAGAAAATCACAAAACGGGGTCGTCTGGAGGAGTAAACGGGAAGATCAGGTACAGATCGCCGTCAGCGGCGGAGCTACACTTCTTAGAGGGTCAAACGACGCCGTTAACGGCGGCAGGTGGTGGGGGAGGTTCGGATCCAAATAATAACAACCAACATTGTTCTCAGGACGGACACCAAGTGGTCGACAAAATGATGAAGAAAAATTACGGCAAGTACCAGCAAGAGAGCTTGTTGGACAAGCTTTATAGGTACCGGGGGGTGTTGCTGGTGATCACATTGCCTATCTTGTTGATCGCCTTTGTGGTTTACGTGATGCCGCGGCCGGGTGATGATGGGTATGAACTTTCCAGGAAGATGAAATCTGGTGGAATTGTTGGTGGGAATAGATATGCTGTGATCTTTGATGCTGGAAGCTCTGGGAGTAGGGTTCATGTTTTTTGTTTTGATAAGAATTTGGATCTTGTTCCTATTGGCGATGATCTCGAGCTTTTTGTTCAGGTAATTCTATCTCCTTGATTCATTTTTCGACGTCGATTGATCGTGATTTATGTGATTTAGGGACATTTCGGTAGTTTATGGTATTTCATAATTGGATCAAAGATCGGATTTTTTTAGAAGACACAAATATAAGATGTTGGGGGTCATTTTTAATTTTTGTTATATGGTGTTTATCTGTGATTTTGATTTTGTTTGGAGCATTTTTGTTGGTCATAGTTTTCCTTAATTGCGTTATAATTTGGAAATTGTAAAGAATTGTGGTTCGGATTCAATACTCCTGTATATTTTGGTGTTTTTGTTTTGTCTAGGATCCTCAATGTATTGAGATTAGGGGGTATACTTCGATAAATAGCGGCGTGTTACATTGCATGCTTAGTTGTATTTGTTTGGGTTAATTGTGTGTCCAAATCTGGATCCTCATACAGCCTTAACTTAGTCATAGACGGGAGCCGTTAAGGCACTGGGGTAATGTTGTTGACGGTTCATGGAGATGTAGGAAGTTTTGTTGCTATTGTGTATATTTTCCGAAATGAGGGATTTGTGGATGTATGATTTTTTCGATATCCATCTTCCCAATCAAATCACGAGGTAGTACCTTAACAAACTGGACGTACATATTTGGTGTTATAGAGCTCACCAGATATTTCCATGCAAGGCTGTGTTCTGGAGACTGAGGGTTGGGGGATCTTATATTGATTATCGACTCTTTAATATACATTGTAGTGACATAGAGCTCATCGCTATATCTTCAATCTCTCATCTCAGTCTCAGCCTCTGAGGTTTGAAGTTTCCTGATGTTCCCTTAGGCTCTTGTTTCGGGGAGTGGGGTGTGTTAGGAAGGAAGGTAATGTTAATGTATCCGGCTGCTACTATGGCAATACTTTATGATACCCCCTTTGTCTGGTCTTGTGTTCAGATGTAGACCTTTGTGTTTTCGAAAGTCAGTTCCTGATCAGAGAGTTTGTTCATGCTTTCTTATTATTGATTGGTTTAACTCTTCCTTCCTTAGCATGCTTTGTACTATATTGGCCTTGGGATACTCAGCATTTCATTTGTCATGAATCCAGTGACCTAAAATTGGTTTGATTCTCATGTTTTGGTGATGGATAGTGTGTCAAACTCCACGATATATGCCCCACAAGCTATAAGCTTTTTTCTTCATTGCTGAATGTAATAATTTGCAGTTTGATCTGTTTTCTGATTTCGCTGTTTAATTTTCTCATACATTTTGGCTATGTAGAAAAAACCAGGTCTCAGTGCTTATGCCAGTGACCCACAAGAAGCTGCAAATTCACTAGTTCCTCTTCTGGAGCAAGCCGAAAATGTTGTTCCCAAAGAAATGCGTGGGAAGACCCCTGTCAGAGTTGGAGTGAGTAGCTCTTGGCGGTGTTTGTCTACTATTAATGAATTTATTGTCAGCCAAAAGTATTTTTCCCCTTCTAAGCTCCATGGCCAAATTTGTAATGAGTTTTTCTTACAGGCAACTGCAGGCTTGAGGCAGTTGGCAGGCGATGCACCAGAAAAAATATTACAAGCAGTACGTCCTTTATGACCTGTTAATTTCTTACTTCAAGAAGAGGTTTTTGGTGCTCCTCTTGGTGGTTTGACGATAGCAGATGCTTCTTTTTTGGAATTATGATTTCTTCTCCTCTAACTTTGGTAATATATTTATGCTTAGGTCAAGGATTTGCTTAGGGATAGAAGTTCCTTGAAGTCCGATACATCCGACAAAGATTGGGTTGCTGTTTTGGATGGAACCCAGGAAGGCGCCTTTCAGTGGGTATGATATCCGCACTATTTATTCATATAGTCTTGGTATATGATTTCTTTTAACCAGCTAATAACTTATTGGTCTATCATCCAGATCTTTTAAGGCCGTATAAGGACCTTTTAAATTTTTGTTTAATAACATCTTTTTTTCTTTATGACTTCATTGGTTGTTGAACATATGGACCTGATGTGTTTGTAGGTTACAATAAACTATCTATTAGGACACTTGGGAAAAAAATACTCGCGTACTGTAGGAGTAGTTGATCTTGGAGGTGGATCTGTTCAAATGGCGTATGCCATATCTGAGAGTGATGCTGCTAATGCTCCAAAACCATCACCTGGAGAGGAAACGTATGTGAGGGACATGTATCTCAAAGGTAGAAAATATCATGTATATGTTCACAGGTCAGTCCTTCATTCCTTACCGATATGTTATGTTTTTTTGTCGTACCTGATGCTGAGGTCCCCACTGTTAGTTTGCTGACTGCTCTATGTGGTGAATCAATTATTTTGGTTTACAGTTACTTGCGTTATGGTTTACTAGCAGCTCGTGCTGAGATCATCAAGGCAGTTGGAGAGTCTGGAAATCCTTGCATTCTAGATGGATATGATGGTAATGGAGATCCTTTTGTTTCTGTCTTTAGGTTATTTGTAAGCTGGTTGCAATTTGTTTCATGGTCGTGTTTTATTTTTGCTCACGTCAACCTTCTGATTAGCTGAATAACCTTCTTATTTCTGTTGGAGTAGCATTTTGTACCTTTTATATAGAACAGGTGTAAGAAATTAGGAAATACACGTAGATGATGAAATAAATATAGATGATGAAATTAGGTGTACCTTTTCATCTTGTTCCTGACGTGGTTAAGAGTCTATCTGTGTTCATATGGTGATTTTTCCTTTTGATGTATTGCTTTTGCTTTGTACACCTTTTCAGAAGTATTATGTTCATTTCCTTGGACACTTCAAAGATTTCTATTGAATCCTTGAAATAGTTATAGATGCCATTGTTCGGAGACTCGGTATATCTTCTATATGGGCACATATACTGTCAGCGAGTGGAAGCTCTGCTCCTAGATATTTTTAGCAATATGGATTTGTTTGAAAATGCTTGTTACTCGACATGCTCATAGTAAAAATTTGGATATTTTTGACATTATACCCCAACTTAAATCTGTTTGCTAATTATGCATTTTCACACTTGTATATAGGCACTTCCAAGCACGCATTTAGCTTCTTGTTTTCTTTTTTTTAAAAGGAAATTCTATTCCTTCTTGTGCATTGAAGATGAATTTGGCCTGCTGCGTTGTCTATGGTTTTCTTGGCACTGACGCATTTGTTACTGTGACTTCTTTTCGCCCGTGAACGCGTGAACTCTCTTCTATTTTTTCTGTTGTCCTTCTCTTCATGTGTCAATGCCCTTAAACTGCTAATTTGCTATGTTATTTGGCCTATTACCACATAGGAGGGATGTACATATGGTGACATCTTGCCTTCATCTGACAATGCTGCCATAGAAACGACTTTATTTATTTTTTTCCTTTTCCTTTTACATGCTATTTTCCAATCGTTCTAATCGTTACTATTTTCATCCCCATAAATCAGGGATTTTTTTTTTTTTTTTTTTTTTTTTCCGGCTATGGTTCATGTTAGTCGAACCCAATCTGTCATTGTAACAAGTTTTGCTTTCCTGGAATCTTCATTATCACCTATTTCTCCTCATTCCATCCTGTACTAAAAGAGGACCAGTAAATTTTCTTACTGAAATTTGTATAAAATTCTCATTATGAACCCACTGGATATAACTGAAATGGACATGTTTACTACATTCAGCATAGCTATAGTGTTTTATCTTTTTTTTTTTTTGTTCTTTTTCTTTTTTGGTACTTCTATTTTACATCATATACCTTTCTGAAATAGGTTACATAAATAACATGACTACAAGTAGTAGATTACATATTAGGTTACACACCGAAAGTCTATATTTGGGTTCACATACACCCTTGTAATATGAGAAGCTTCCTTGATGAAGCATCATTTATTCATAATTGATCAATTCATTTTGTTTTTATCTTCTTATTAACCTAGCTGCTAATATCATAATCTTTGTGTCTGATTTTAAGGATCTTACACATATGGAGGAGTTTCATACAAGGTATCAACCTCTCCATCTGGCCCTGATGTAGACGCTTGTGAGTCATTTGCGTTAAAGGCTTTGAAGGTGAATGAAACATGTACACACATGCAATGCTCTTTTGGTGGTGTCTGGAACGGTGGTGGTGGTGATGGTCAGAAAAATTTGTTTGTGGCTTCATTTTTCTTCGACAGGGCAGCTGAGGTACTGTTTGAAACCTCCATTACTCTTCATACTCTCTGAATTGTACCCTATTTTACCTTCTGCCAGACTAATGACAATTGCTGTTCTGCAGGCTGGTTTTGTTGATTCACAGAAGCCTGTTGCTACTGTAAGCCCTTTAAAATTTAAAGAGGCTGCTAAGCTTGCTTGCAGTACCAAGCTTGAAGAAGGGAAGTCTAAATACCCTCACGTTGAGGAAGATAATCTCCCTTATTTGTGCATGGATCTTGTTTACCAGTATACTCTTCTTGTCAATGGCTTTGGTAAGTTGCTCATGATCTATCGTTCTTACGGTCTTCTAGTGTTCAAAACTTAGTTATTCACGAGTCACAACCACCCTTGTTTTTGAGAGAGTCATTGATGTATCAGCCAGCTTATAACCCTCTTTCGCGTTTGTTTTTGCCGATACAGGCTTAGATCCTTCTCAATCAATGACATTGGTGAAGAGAGTACCCTACGGTAGTTCTCAGGTCGAAGCAGCATGGCCACTGGGGAGTGCCATTGATGTTATGTCATCATTGGCATAATTGAAAAGGCGATTTTTGTAGGGGCATTTCCTCCCAAACACGAGTCTTTTTATTGAATTGAGTGTGAGCCACTTCTTCCTACCATCTGTGGCTTCAGAAGTTTTGACATGACTTCTCAGGATCGGTTTCAAATTGATTCAGAGAACTGTTGGGTGACTTTGCAAAAAACAGACTAGTGACCTCTTCTTCCATTATTTTGTAAGTATAGCTATACCATACAATCAGATTGATTCAGCTGATTGATTAATTGTTCAACTGAAGTTATTAGGTGGTTTCGCAATAGAGAGAATATTAAGAGAATACCAGCTTTTTTGGGTCGTAAATTTATTCGTAAGTTTTTGTTTATGAACTTTCAATCGTCAAAATATATAGCAGCAACGTGTTTGCAGCTCCAGCTTGAGCTCAAATTATTTACTTTTTAATGTATCTTTGCATACCCATGTTTCACTAATTGACAGTTAGTTTCCTAATAAAGGCGAATTTTTTTTCGAAATAGGGCTCAAAAATTAAATATTCAACAAAATGGGTCGGATTCAAAAACGTTTAATGTTATGGGGTGCACGTCACCCCATTTCAGCTTCGGG
>JBBYHQ010000014.1:2282312-2296884 GCA_038382645.1 Spergularia azorica
TTCCGGCCACGGCCATGGTGGTAGTGATGGTGGCAAGTAACCAGATGGAGCTTGAATCTTCATTCTTCACCATCATCTTTCTTATCCTCTACACAATTGTTATCCACCAAATTAATTCTAATCTACCCGATTCTATTCGATTTTCAAACTCACGCAACTGCACCAAATACAATCAACCAAATTTCGAATAATTGAGCATCAAATTTAAGGACGTCACTCTCAATCACAATTCACAGGATCGGAGTGACGATCAACCAAAACAATAAATCAGAAGGTATCAATAAAATTAATAACAAATTAATTAATTTCTAATCAGTTTAATACCCGGGGTGGATGGGAGGAATTGGAACGGGAAAGCGTTTCTAATCTCAACTGATGAAACTGACATGGATAAGACACAGGTGAGGGGAGAAGTTTAAGGGGCATGATTAATAAGTGATAATGACGCGAGGGAGTTCGAGGAGACGGATATTCGACGTGGAAACGATAATTCCATGAGCTTTTTGGATGTGGCAAATAAGCATCTAGCTGGCTTTTTTTTTGTTAAGATGCAATACAGATCTGCCACGTGGGCGCGAATGTTGCACTATTAAAAGATAAGTATAGATATTAGGAGTCTATATGTAGACAAATAAAAAAGTGTTTTTTTTTTTTGAGGTCAAAACGCGAACCAATCTACTACGTCATAGCTGCTATGAAACCCGCAGCAGCAATATCTAGTACATCCGCTGGGCCACTATCCACCCAGACTCGTGTCGAATAATCTACTGTATCAAAATGAGCAGCTGTATGTGCCGCCTTATTTCCTAACCTACGAATATGGGTAAAAGTACAAGAACGAAACCTACGAGAAAACGAAAAAACACCTGAAACAACAAAACAAAAATAGGAAGATGCGAAAGACCTAGAAGTGAGAGCATTTATCCGGATGAGATAATCGGACTCTAGGATGACGTCCTGGTACCCCCTGTTGCCACGCCATTTGCAATCCCAGTTCCGCTGCCTTAGCTTCCACTACATCCGGTTCCCACCGGTCTCTGACATGCCTAACCGCCACCCTCGTCACCTCCACTCTGCACCCCTGATTACCACCCTCATACCTGACCCCGACTCTCCGAGAGTAGCCCCATCGGTATTAACCTTGAACGCCCCCAAAGGTGCAGGTATCCAGATTTCTGGGCTCCCAACCTTAGCACTCACAGCACCTTCATCCTCCCTTACTATCGCAGCCCTGTATGCTTCCAAATAGCTTCTAGCGCGGTGGAAAATATTCACATCCCGTCCTTCCTCGACCACGTGGACACCCTCGTTCCTCGCGTTCCAAGCAGACCATGCCATCACCATCACCAGTTCCCTATCAATCACCTCCTCTGCCTCACACCACGCCTCCACCAGCTCACTCCCTCGGTGACACTTACTCCATATACTCACATCAATTCCCAGCCCCTCCCAAGCTCCCGATACCTGTGGACAAAAAACCAAAACGTGCAGGTCATCCTCGACCCCAATCTTGCAACGTGGGCACAATATATCTGCATTATTAATCCGCCTATGTATATTTACCATTGACGCTAACGCTCCTCTACTCAACCTCCACGCGAACATACGTTCCTTAGGTGGTACTTTGAATCTCCACAGCTCCTGCCATAATCGTCTATTCCTCGTATCATCGCTACACCCCTCCTGACCCTCCCTTGCCTCTCCCTTTCCCTGACAAAGTGATACCCAGATTTCATTGTATACACCCCATCCCGATTATAAATCCAAACGAGCTCGTCATCCCTTCTTCCCGCTGATAGAGGAATATTCAAGACCTCCTCCGCTTCAAACGACAACAAACTACCTCGCACCACCTCACGTTTCCAGCATCTCAACTCGTCATCAATCCATTCCGCAACCTTCTCATCACCACTCCCCACCACCAGCGAAATGAGACGACCCGAGGGTCTACTCATTGTCCACCTATCGCGCCACACTTGTATAGCCCTGCCATCCCCCACTATCCATCTACACCCCTCCTCAAGGGTGGGCCGTACCCCCATAATAATCCTCCACGCGAAACTCGGATGGTTCCCAAGACCCGCCTCCAAGAAAGACACGTCCGAAAAGTACCTTGCTTTAAGCACCCTCGAAGCCAAGACCTCCGGATTGGTAACAAGCCGCCAAGCTTGTTTTATTAGCATTGCGTTGTTAAAAGCCTCCAGGTGTCGAAACCCAAACCGCCCTCCAGCTTTGAATGACACAGTTTATCCCACGCCACCCAATGAATTTTCCGCTCACCCTCTTTTGCCCCCCACCAAAATCAAGCAATGATCGAATTTATCTCTTTACAAAGGCTAGCTGGAATCTTGAAGAGTCCCATGTGATAGGTAGGGATTGCCTGGGCCACTGCCTTTATTAGAATCTTGACATCTAATAAGTCGTTATTATTAGTCAAATTACCACTATATCAAGCTAACTAGCAAGGGTAAGTGGGTATCGTATCCACGAGGAAGAGGGGAAGTCTAATATGCAATTGAAGTGTGGAAAAAACAAAACAAAAGAAATAAAGCAATTAAAAAGGGGGGTTTTGGTTTGAAGTTTGGCTAAAATAGGAATAAACGATATACCAAGTTAATTAAGGCGAGCCTCGGTGCTAATCTAATCTAACACCCTAATATAGTAAGTTTTACCTCTCTCTAATTATACCATTTCATAGATAATCCCGGTTTAAACCAATTAATCCACTTTGATGGGGAATTTGAGCAACCACTACCAAATACCCCTCCTTTTAGTCCTAGTTTGTCTAGTGACCACTCAAACAAATCACAACCAAAGGCATGAAGAGCAAGGACTAATAAAAGATTATGAACAACCTAAATTAGTATCTAATTAGCCGCAACCGCGACACTAATCAAATCTAATCTAATAGTTGTCTAATTAATTTCCCAATCACAAGTTAGTCATAACCATACACTAATCATGTGAAAGTTACTTTCTTTTAGGCTAATAATCAAATACCATCAATTATCAACCAAGCATATGAAATAACCAAGTCTAATCTAGTAGCTAATTAGATAAAACAAGGATAAATCATGCATTGAAGAACAAGGAATTAATTACAATGAAATTAAAGGCAAATTAGAGAGAAGAAATATTACTAATACATAGGATGAAAGATGTTGATTACACCAAGAGTCTAGGAAGGGGATTAGCCCCCCATACTAATTATACACTAATTTTGGGATTAAAACCCATAACTATTTTTGCTAATATTTGAATAAAAATCTCTCTCTTAAACTCTCTCTAAAAATGAAAACTAGATGAAAATAATGTGAAAGATGATAGGTATTATTGAGGGGTTCATGACCCTTTATTTAATGTAACTACAAAACACTAGAAGACAAAAGTCAAAAGAATCCAAGGAAAATCGTCAAAAACGAGGTTATGGAAATTTCCCCGGAAGACGCTCCCCTCGACTCGAGGGACACACTCCTCGAGTCGAGGATATTGTTCTTAAAAATACCTATCCTGTCGACTCTGCTCGACTCTAGGAGAACCACCCTCGAGTCAAGACTATATGCCACGAGTCGAGGGTAATATTACTCGAGTCAAGGGACTGTGCGCAGGGCAATCTTCGAACGGGCATAACTCTCACCTCTGAACTTCATTTTGAGCTCATAATATATCGTTGGAAAGCTAAGGCGATGAGATCTCCTCTCCACTTGGAATATCTGGAAAATATCTTCTGATTAGAGAGTTATGATCCAATGAAGTCGGAGATGATGGTGTGTAGTTTTCTGATTGTGGTCAAGCTATCTTCTCCTTGAATGTCGCTGCAACTCGTAGCTTGATCTTCTAATCCCATACAACTCTCACCAAAAGGGTCTTGAGCCACCAAAATCCCATAAAACCATCAATTAAACTTCCACTATACTTCTAATGATGTGGTTTACGAGTCATGATAATACCACGCCCAAATAACCCCTAAAGCGCCTAAATCGTGCAGATTAACACACTACATTTACAGCATATCAAATATCTCTACCAACAAAAGACATTAGCTTCCGTTTCCAGCCCTGCAACTTTTTCCATACTCGATCCTTGATCGGCTTAAACACAGCTCTTCTATTACGCCCCACCATTCCCGGTAAGCCCAGGTATCTACTGTGCTGATCAACCACTTTCGCCTCCAGTAAACCTGCTAACTCCGCCTTTGTATCCTCACCAATATTTGCACTAAAAGAAACCTCGGACTTTTGGAGATTTACTCTTTGGCCCGAAGCTCTCTCGTAGGTTTAGAACACTTCTCCGACGCACTGGACCTCCTCCGTTCTCGCTCTACAGAAAACGATGCCGTCATCTGCAAAAAATAAATGGGAAATCATCGGGGCCCTCCAACTAATACGAATCCCATACAACGCCTTTCTACCCACAGCCCGCTCTATGAGTCCTGACAAAGCCTTCGCGCAGAGAATAAAATGGTAAGGTGAAATCGGGTCACCCTGCCTGAGCCCCCTAGCCGGATGAAACTCATTAGATGGCGAGGCATTCACCATGACCGCTGAGCTCACAGTGGATATACATCGCATAACCGTCGATATCCACTTCTCACAAAAACCCAATTTTACCATTACTGCTTGTAGGAAGTTCCACTCAACCCGATCATACGCCTTGCTCATGTCTAACTTATACCCCAAAAAACCCGTCTGCCCACTATAATGTGTACGCATATGGTGAAAAATTTCAAAGGTTATCAAAGCATTATCAGTAATTAATCTCCCAGGGGTAAATCTCTGCATAGACGAAATGATCGAGGGCAGGAACACCTTCATTCTGTTCGCGAGGACCTTTGATACAATCTTGTAAATTACGTTACATAGGCTTATGGGACGAAACTCACTCATCTGTGTAGACTTGGTCACCTTAGGTATTTGCACAATTATAGTCTAGTTCACGTCCTCCATTCAATACTCTCCCTCCACCTGCGCCGTCACGTAGCGTGTCACATCATAGCCTACAATGTGCCATTATTTTTGATAGAAGTTTGCATTCATTCCATCAGGCCCCGGTGCCTTACTCGGTTCCATCTCCTCTTTCCTCACCCTCTTTGTGAAAAACTCATTTGTAGCCTCTGTGACCCTCCTGTCAACACCCTCCAGAGCTTCATCAAAATCCGAAGTGTCCGAAGTGGCAAACAAATCCTTAAAATAATTCACTGCCACTCCACAAATTTCCTCAAATAATCTCCCTCAGCCCACACGTTCTCACCAATAATCAGTTTAGTAATCAGATTTCGACTCCGTGTCATTGATACTTTCATGTGAAAATATTTCGTATTATTGTCCCCATCAGCGAAATTAGGCACCCTCGATCTCTGTCTCCAGTATATCTCCTCCTGTAAGAGCAGCTCGTCCAGTCGTTCACACACTGTAACACGTTCAGCAACCACTTATTTTGACGGTGAACAACCATTCAGGAATTCCAGCCTCTCCCTTACTTCTTCAATTTTGTTTCGAAATGGCTCCAAACTCCACCTTGCCCCAGCTCCATAGCTCTTCACTAGTTTTTCTTAATTTTAACCAGAACATCAGCTGCGTTATCAAGTGAAAGGCCATTCATCCATGCCTCCTCAACCACTTTTCCACAATTTGGAGAAGTAACCCACATGTCCTCGAACTGAAACAACTTCTTCTGCTTCCTGTGTTGTGATGCGTATGTCCGCAAGACCTGTGGACAGTGGTCACCTCTCTCAAGCTGCAGGTGATGAGAGATAACAGAAATATTAGCCTCTATCCACCTTAGTGACGCCACTCCTCTATCAAGACGCTCGTATACATATTTAGGCTCCGCACGCTTGTTCCACCATGTAAACGGGTTGCCAACAAAGCCAATATCCTTAAGCTCACAATCATCAAGTGCTTCCAGGAACTCCTCGATCTCCCTATGATCCCTTGGTGGACCCCCCATCTTTTCGCTATCGAATAAAATTTGGTTAAAGTCTCCCACTACCAACCATGGTAAATCTGATCTCCCTTTCAGCTCCCTCAACAATTCCCATGAAATGTATTTTTCCTCCCTGTCCGACCACCCGTAGAAGGCAGTCAGTCTCCACTTCCCCCCCCCCCCAAAACCCCCTGTACCTCCACATCCACATGATGTGTAGATGACCCCAAGAAACCCACACTATTACCTTCCCGCCACAACACTGCCACCCCACCACTTCTACCGCACGAGTCCCCATAAACACCCTCATAACCTACCCACCCCTCTGTTACCTTTCCCATCTCACGCCCACTTAATTTTGTCTCTCTTAGAACAACCATCTCCGCCTTCTCCCATTGTAGTAGCTTTTTCACATAAGCAATTGCCGGGGAGCTACCCAAACCCCGACAATCGTAACATAATAGGCTCATTGTTCTCGGCGGGATTGCTCCGTGGCAATCTCCGCTGATTTCTTCAAATGAATTGATTGGTTAACCATTTCCGACTTGTTCATTCCTGACAGTACATTCTCTTCGACCCCCCGTTATCCCCCTTCCTACTGTTCTCGAACTTTCTCTTAAGTACATCATACCCCTCCACCATGGTCTCCAAGTCAACCTGCATTTTACTCGTAATCTCACCCTCCTCCTCCTCCCTCACACCCCCTACTACTACTCGCGTCGGACACCTTAGGAAATAGCCGCGCACGAGCCCTTGACGTACTGCTCCCTCCTCGAAGGTTCTGAAACAACTTACTCTCTGCTACCTCCCTCTCTGTCATCTTCCGACGAAACGTCATAGGCGACGTCTTCATCCAGCTACCATACTGAAAATCTTCCTCCCGCACATTATAATCCACCTCTTCGCAGTCGTGAACCACATGTCCCAGTCGACCACAATAATAACAAATTTCCGGAACTTTGACCTTTTTTTAAATCAAACCATTTTTTTATCACCATTGACAACCAAATTAAATTTACGTTTAAGTGGCTTATCTAGAGGAATTTCCACCTTGAACTTTATGGACCCACCTAGCCTAGATGGATCACTATCATCAAAATCAACAAACTTACCCAATTTCGCCGCAATGATCTGAGCCATGGACTGGGTGCGCCTCAAGATCGGTAGATCATAGCATTTGACCCAAAAGGCTGTTGAATCGAAGGTCAGGTCCCCTGGTACCTCATCCCCTCTAACATCTCGTATCACCAAAAGATGATGGTCGAAGGACCACGGGCCCTCCTCCATCACCCTCATCTTGTCTGTCATAGCGAAAAACTGGAACATAAAAACACCATCGTCCCAGGGCCGCACCACCAATCCGTTGACTGGTTTCCAGGTGGTCGTCATCGCGTTCCGGATCGTCTCCGACTTTTAGGTATTCATTGAGAATAGCTTCCCCACTATACACAGTGACACTTGTTTCTCCATATCTTCATTAACCTCATCACCCAATTCAATTAACTCCTCTTCTTCATCGGTCAATCTCAACTTCATGCATGCCGTCGCGATCTCCGCATCGATGAGCTGAGTGCAGAGGAAAACAGGTCAAGATTGTGATATTGAGAGAGGAATATGCTTGGATTGAAAGAGAGCCACGAAAACCCCACAAATTGAGAGCAATTTGGGGCCACAGAAACCTCACATGTTTGACTCTAGGGAAAAGCCTATGTTTTTTTTTTTTTTTTTTTTTTTTTTACCGCGGAGCCTGTTAATAAAAAAGTATTTATAATTAGTTTGTAATAAAAAAAACTAAAGGTATAGTAACTTTTGTTGCATAATTTAAGAAATTATGGATTATAAAGAAAAAGAGATAATCAAGTGTTCTTGATTTTGGAAATAAATCAATTTAAATTTCTTTCTTTTGATTAGATTCGTAACAATGTTGATTTTACTACCATTAAATTTTTTTATATCAATTATAAATAATAAATTACAAGAAGTTGGTTGGGAGCCGTGAAACAATCTGGGCCTCCACACCCTTGGCTATTGAAAAACCAATACGAGTGAAAATATGTGCCGCAACCTTCGCACCAATGTTTTGCGTCTTGGAGTACCGACCGTTGAATGCGTTGAAGCAGAACAATGTCACCTGACTTCAGTTCTCCTAATAAGCAGAAAGAGAAAGGGAGGAAGCCATAACCCAAAGAAGCGCACAGAACATCATACTTTGTACGCTTACGACAAGCCGCAACATGCACAACCCCGCCTAACTCAAAACCGACCAAGCTAGACAGAGTTAAGGGAGATGAACCAGTCAAATCGACACACACGTCACGTCCACCATCCCACGAATCTTACCCATATCCTTGATCCAATTTTCTAGCTCAATTGGGTCCCATTTTTCATGATAGAAATCAGGTTTCATTTGGGATATCTTTTCGGTCACACGGGCCTGGTTGTTTTGTTGGTTCCGTAGCAGCTGAACCACGTTAGCAGCAATATGCAGCAACTCTTTAATTTCCTGTTGTTAATCCATGGTCAGATTATTGCGTCTAGTGTAGTGGTAAAGTATAGGGCACATCCAACCTTCACTGACCAAATTAATTTTCAATTACATTACTATCTAAATGAATAATGTAAAATGATTAACAATCGAGTACGGAATAAATACACACCAAGTAAACCAATGTAAAGTCAGTGGTGATATTCTAGTAAGTAAAAGGTATGCCATTTTATGTTCCAAACAATTCACATTCTAACAAAACATGAGGTTTGGACATACTAATTCATACAATTCACATGTATAAAATTGTTAATTATACTAATCCTTCCAAATAGGTAAGGCTTTTTCGGCCTTCAAATGTTAAATTAAATTTCATACAAAGTTCATACATATGATAATTTCAAAATCCAATACCATGATTCATTAATTCTCAATTCAACGAGCTTCATGCAATAGGATCATCCAAGTTTAAGACTGCATAAGTTCCATAACATTGCACCAACGAATATAAGTAAGTACTCATACACAAGCAAGTACATCCCTTTTTTCCCCCATGGCTTGGTTCATTTTATTCATTTTTACTAGTTGTTTCACTTATTCCCTTTTCTAGTCTTATTAGTTCATTTTAGCATGGTACCGAACCTGGGCTCTAATACCAAATGTAACACCCCCAAATTTCCCGAGAAGTGTGGAATTTTATTTAAAATGTTTTATAAAAATGACAAAAAATTTGGGGGTGTTACAGGTACAAGGTGAGATTGGTGGTGAAAGAATGTAATCACAAGAAAGGTATCGATTTCAATGAAATTTTCTCAACGGTTGTAAAGATGACTTCGATACGAGTCGTGTTAGGCCTAGTGGCTAGTTTGAACCTTGGAATTGAACAACTTGACATATAGACTGCTTTGCACGAGGAGAAATATATGTAGCAGTCAGAGGGTAGAAGGGAAAGGCAAAGAGCACTTAGTGTGCAAAATGAAGAAAGCCTTTCAGGCTTATACAAGTACCAAGGCACGCAGTGGTAGAAATAGTTGGATTCATTTATGGCGAGTCATGATTACAAGCGAGCAGAGGCTGATCCTTGTGTGTATTTTTGACAGTTCCCTAATGGTAACTTCATCATTTTGCTCCTTTACATGGACGATCTCATTGCTGGGGCAAAATTATATATGATCTTCAACCTTAAAGAAAACTTGACGAAGTATTTTGATATGGAGGATTTAATTAGGCCTTGTGAAACAGATTTTAGGCATGCAAATTATACGAGATCGGAAAGCGGTTATGTAGTGGGTTTCACAAGAACTCTATATTGAGTGTGTACTTGGAAGGTCAATATGAAGAGAAGTAAGTCAGTGAGTACACCGCTAGCTGATCAAATTAGGCTGACAAAGGAGGATTGCCCGGCTAACAATGAAGAGAAGGAAGATATGTCTACCATACGTCAATACCGGGTCCAGCTCCCTTCAGATCCTCATCTCCACCGCCACCACTCTTCAGTCCAGCCACCAGCACTCTTCGGCTGGATTGGTCGGTCACCACCCTCATGATCGCGGCGCTTCACCGGTGAGACCAAATGGCACCTTATGTAGGGAGGGGTGTTCGAAGGGGTGTGGTCAACCCCTTTGAGGTGAGGTTTCATGATGGTGGACCAGAAATAGGGTTCAGGACCCCGCTTTCAGGTGCCGTGATGTGGGGCCCTAAACCCTATTTCCGTATGTGTTGGGAAAGTGGTCGTGCTGGCGTTAGAGTAGGCGGCGGTTGAGACAGAATGTGAGGGTGGTTGGCCCACCGCGAAGCTCAGGCGTGTGATGGGCATGGAGGTGGGTTGGTGCTTTGGTGGTGCTGGTCCGATTATCATATTTTGGGCAACTAGGGAGGAGAGAGAACGGTATGAATTTTTTTTTTTTTTACCATCGATTTGGATGAATGGTCTAGATCACGGGAGTCTTCCCCGGGAGCCAAATCACCATACCATACCCATTTGTATTTAGTTCATTGATGTATGCAATGGTCTGTACACAACCGAATTTGGTAATGCAATTGGAGAAGTTAGGTTCTTTTCTTCCCGATTTCATTCCGTATCTTAATTGTCAAATATTGACGATTATAGTAAAAAATTTTTAACTCGTGTAGCATGGATACAAAAATTATATTATAGTGGTCATTATTTGATAATTAGGATATGGAATGAAATCGGGACCATCAAATTTTTATCGTCAAATCTCATCCATTCGATTTTTCTTAACCATGATTATAAAAAGATTCTTATAGTTCACCTTAATAAATAGGATTACCACAAATAATAAATTTATATTTTTCAAAAAATGTTTACCTTGTGTAATTTAATTTTGTCTATCTCTTGTTATCATAAATATTTGCTTCTTTTATGGAACGACAATTGAATTAAAAACAATTTTGAAAATACTCTTTAAAACATGAAGATGTACTTCTTAGACTATAGAAGACTGTAACAGTTTTTTTGTTTTACATTAATTGATCCAACATACAATCAAGGTACACTACTGCTAAGCTAATACTACCTAACTAAATTGCGGAATAATTTCACATCCGATGTTTTTTATATTCTCTGCCTTGAAGGATGTATCTAAGTTGATCTTCGAGAGAAAGAGAGTTCAGTAACTCTAGAAACTTGTCATCCTCAAGGTCATCGATCTATCAACATAACTCGAGATGCCGTAACCAAATTGAGTTCTTGATTTATAGATTGATTTAGTTTCCCACAAGAGGATAGATTGGGCGATTCAGGTGAGATCTAATGCAGATCCAACTCGTTAATTTACGACATCGAATGCTCAGAGATGTTTAAGATTGTTAATTCATGATTCAAGTTTATCGTATGATGTAAATACTGATGATGTAAATAAATTGATGATTTATACGATTACTATGATGGTGATCAACTGATCAGTGATGGAGAAAAGAAAACGAAAGTGATATGCAAAGGGTACTATAATTGTAGATAAAAAGGTTTTTTTTTTTTTTTTTTTTTTTTTTTTCTCGGTCAAATTAAATGATATGGAGTAGTGGCTATCTCAAAATGTCATATGAGATCTTATTTATATTCTTGTAATCTTTAATTTTCATATTTTATTTATTCTTAACTACGGTTAAGCTTAATGTGTAAAAAACTGACATTTACCATAAAATTATCGAGCATGGATACGGAACAAGAATTGTTTTCTTTTTCCATCTTGCGTTTACCGTTGAATTTTACCCAAAATAATATATTTTTTGTTTTGTTTTATCATCCCTTATTATTAATACTAAACTTCTTACTATTATTTAATCTATCATAAAAATAATATAATCCTTCTAAAATAACCCCCAAAGAGCGCATCTAGGCCAATAGTGCTTATTTAAACTAAATCGTCCAATAGGGGCACTATAGGACAAAACTGGTCCACTTTATTCTGAGTTTCTATAAATAAAAAAGTGTATCCAGAAAATCTGTTTATTTCCAAAATTAAATAACCGAAGAGCTCTAAAATCCAAAAAAACCCCGAAATTAGAAAATAAAAACCGAAATTGAAAAACCCCAAATTCAAGAACCCTAACAACTTTTGATTGCCTTTGATTGAAATCTAGAATTGAAGGTTAGAAATAATTTAACTTGAAGGTTGAAAGTAAAATCGAAACCCACCCACTCCAAAATTTAAAAACCCCTCAATTTCGAAAAACTCCAAATTGATCAACCCTAAAAATAATTGGGCACATTTTTTATTACGGTTGATTGAATTTTCAAATTGAAGCTCAGATTTGAGGTTAGGTTGAAGGTGGAAAGCACTCTCGAAAGCCTCAACTCAAAATTCCAAATACTTCGAAAAACCCAAGTAATCAAAGAAGGGAAAATTTCCAATATACCCCTAAGGTTTCCGAGTTTTTCAAGTATACCCCTCAGGTTTCCGAGCTGTTCAATGTACCCATGAGGTTTGCAAAATCGTGTTTTTTCCAGTTTTTCGCTGACGGCCGTCTAACCCCTCTAACGGCATCCAACTCCATTTCTCTCCGTCCCCTTAACGTTTTGTTTATTCAATATTAACCGCGTAAAATTCACAATTAACCCAAACTAATCAAATTCTGCATGATTACACAACCAAACCCCACAAAACGGTTGAGGGCATCAAATGGTAATGTCCGAAAAATATTGAGAGGAAAAAAAAGTTGATCGAAAAATATGGGCGTTTATTGAAGAAATCTGAGGCCGATTCTACCATCGACACGCTATTATTTTCACAATCCAACACTAAAGGTATGATCTTGTTCACTTGTAATGCATCTTTGACATTTTTTTTTTGTATTGATTTAAATTTGAATTTGATATTCTGGATTTGAATTTAAACTTTAGATTTCAACGTTTTTTGGGTAACGATATTAAAGTTGATGTTTATGTTGATGTTGTTGTTTTTCTGTGTTGAATCTGCTTAATCTTCCCCCTTTTTTTTCTCGATCTCTTACTTCTACTTCTAGGTATTGTTGTTGTTGTTGTTGTTGTTGTTGTTGTTGTTGTTGTTGTTGTTGTTGTTGTAGTAGTAGTTGTAGTTTCTATGTTGTTGTTGTTGATGGTGTTATTGTTGGTTGTTGTTGGTGGTGTTGGTGTGATGTTTGTCGGTTTTACTGTTGGTTGTTGGTGGTGTTGGTTGTTGGTTGTTGGTTAATGGTGTTGGTGTTGGTGGTGTTAAAGACTGAAATTTGATTGTAGGTAATGGCTCTTGCCCCTGAGAAATGGTTTACAATGACTTATGGACATGAGGGGTATGATGTTAAGGTGGTCAGTGTTGAACGTTACAATTTCATGGAGTTGATAATGGATTTGACGTATGATGCGTATAAGCAACATGTGATCCCCGCTAAGAATCCCATTGTGAAGTATAAGCACCCTAGAACAAAGGAAATGGTGCTTATAAATAGTGATCGGGATTTGTGTAGTATGTTTGCGGTGTGTAAATATGTGAACGATGTAGAGTTGTGTAGAAGAGAGCCCTTCTCGTAGCATGAATGTGGAGTTAGCAATAAGGAGGATGGAGGAGATTGAGAGGCAAAAAAGAGAGGCACAAAAGGTAGATGAGTTGAGGAGGATACGAGAGAGAAAAACACATGAGGATGGAAGAGGAAGCACGAGAAGAAATTATAAAGCCTATATGTAAAAGTGTACTTGTGTATGATATTGATTTTGATGATGTGGGTGGGGGTGTTTTAAATGTGAGGTACATGACAGTAGGTACCCCAATTGAAGAGGACAGTGAGGAGGACCAATGTGAGAAGACATGGGAGGATGAGGACACCTGTGAAAAGGGCTGTGAGGAAGAGGGCAGTTGTGAGAAAGAGGGCACCTGTGAGAAGGAGGACTATGAGAAAGAGGCCACTTGTGAGAAGGAGGGCCCATCATAGAAACACAACCCATCTAAAAAGAATAGCCCATTTGAGAAAGAAGCTCCATCAAAAGATGGCCCATCTGAGAAGGCACCTGGGTATTCATCTCCCTAACTGAAGTTCAAAAGGGTCAAACTGACTGCATGGAAGAGATGTGCACATGTGTGCAGAAATAGAAGTGGTTACCCTCCTCAAACACCACCAGTGGCCACCCAAACAAGTCAGACCAACCAATCTCATCCACAAAAGACACTATCACCTCCACAATCTCCAGAAAGACCACCCTCACCTCCACTGTCTCCACAAAGACCACCCTTACCTCCAGTGTCTCCACTGATGCGTATGCTAATCTAGAATTCACAAACTAAGAGTATTTGCAGCGAAATTAAAACTAAAAAAACTTATTTTTGTGATTTGTGTTTATATGGAAATAAATTAAAGATTTCAAAGTAAAGACATGATTCAATGCCCGCAAGTAATTAAATATGCCGAATTCAAAGAGCCGCAACCCTTAATTCGATCCTCCGCAAAGGATTTAGAACTCACGCATGAGTTTGTCGCCAACAAGCAACCACACAAAAATTTAAAGGAAACTCCCTTCGACTCTTCGATATTAATACTCAACTGTAACTCTGAAATCTGTGTAAATACATGAGACTATCTCACCTTATATAGGTTAGAGATGTCTAGCTTATACCTTAATTCTAGCTCTAATAGGATTAGGAAACTAACTTAAAACATACTAAATAATCAGACTTCCCAAATAAATTA
>JBBYHQ010000014.1:2307645-2320531 GCA_038382645.1 Spergularia azorica
CTTCGAACGGGCATAACTCTCACCTCCGAACTTCATTTTGAGCTCATAATATATCGTTGGAAAGCTAAGACAATGAACTTTCCTCTCCAATTGGAATTTCTGCAAAATATCTTTTGGTTAAATTTGTTTATATTTATAAAAACGTGTTTATCAAATATATTTATAAAAACGTGTTAAATTTAGAAGAAATATTGTAATAATTTTGATCGAAATCAAATTTAGTTTTATCCTTTAATCTAAATAATGATATTGGTAGACTGACGTGTAGATTGTCATTAAACCTAGGTCAAATTACCACTAATACTTACTAAACTAGCAAAAGTAAGTGGGTATCGTATCCACAAGGAGGAGGGATAGCCTAATATGCGATTAATGTGCGGAAAAGAAATAAAAAAAAGAATTAAGCAATTAAAAAGGGGGGGGGTTTAGTTTGAATATTAACTAAAGATGAAATTGCTAGAATAACGGTTTATCAAATGGATTAAAGCGACTCTCGTTGATAATTTAGTCTAACACCCTACTAAAGCAAGTTTAACTTTTCTCTAATTAAACCAAATTAAAGATAATCCCGGTTTAAACCTATTAATCCAATTTTGTGGGGAATTTGAGCAACCGCTACCAAATTCCCCTCCTTTTAGTCCTAATTTGTCTAGTAACCACTCAAACAAATCAAAATCAAAGCCATGAAAAGCAAGGATTCACAAAGGATTAAGAACAAGCCCAATTTAGTATCCATGTTATATATAAAAGGAAGCCCCCCTTATGGGTGAGACATTTTGACTTGCCAATTTTACCTTTCCACTCATACAAAAAAAAAAGTAAATTAAAAACTTTCACATACAAACATACTTCATCCGTCCCCCTTTAAACATCCCGCTCCCTTTTTTACGTGAATTAAGGTGGTGTGGTTTTTTTATTATTGTTGGAGATAATGGGTAATTTGTTTATTATTGTTGTAGATAATGGGTGGTTTGTTTTATGTTTTTGGAGATAGTGGAGGGTTGATGTTTGGTGAAAATTTACACCATTTAGAAAGTTTTGAAATGGAGTGTTTAAAGAAATACATCTCGAAAAAGAAAGTGGGGTGTTTAAAGGGGGACGGAGTATAAACAAAAGTTAAAAAAAAAAAAAAAAAAACACTTATCCAATCCCAAGTAACATTTCCAAATTAGTTGGCAGTTTTACAAGAAGTTAATTTCTAATAACTCGGTTATCCCTGATCATTTCTACATGCACAAATAATCTCGTCATTGTTCTTTTTCAATTCATGTTACGTCATTGCTCTCGCTCAGAACAACCCATTCAGTCCCTTTGGCTTTTTCTTAGTTTGGAAAATGGTAAAATATCGCACCATCTGTACTTTGAGCATTCAATTTAGTTTGTTGATTTTTAAATTCGATCGAATGTTCCATTTTCAATTTAGTTTCATAAAATTTAATTGGCTTAATATCGATAGTTAGTAGTTGGACGAATAAGTTAAGTGTAATTACGTATGTTGTTTGATAGGTAAGTCTTTTCTTTGGAATTTCATCAAGTTCAAATGTTTGCTTAAATGCTGAATCCAGGCTACAAGCATTTTTTGTTTTGCTTTTGTGATACGATGTTCGTTACACTTAGCTGGCATATTATCAGATTGGTTTGTATGATGAGTTTTCTTTTAATTTCTCTTTTTCTTTGGATGGCTTCATTTTCTTAATTTTTGTGATCAAATGAACCATATATTGAGATTAATGAGTTTACGTTGTTATTGTGGTTTAAAGTAATTGGATGAGTTTTCATCATCCTATTGTTGCATTACATTTTGCAAGAAAATTCGCTTGATTGTTCAAGTTATATTGTCCTTGGAAGAGTATTCTGATGTTGAATTCTTGATGAGCATGTAGTATCTTTTCGCAGTACCCTACCCTTGGCCTTTGTTGGTGTGAACGCTGAATGTATTTCATGAACACTACAAGTTTTGTTGTTAATTTATCTCTTGCTAAAGATGATTTTATCATGCACTGCAACATTCAAAAAAAAATTTATCTGGAAAATAAAAGGAAGTTGAATACAAGTAAGAATGTCACACTCGAATACAAGCGAGAATGTCACAAAAAAGTTGAATATACAGGCTACATTCAAGTTTTATACATATAAAGTTGAATGTCACACTTGATAAAAGGCTAAGTCCCCCGCTGATTGCAAATATTTTAGTTTGTGACCTAAAGTTTGTTGCACTCTTCACTATTTTATAGGTAAGAATGAAATTGCAATAAGCAATAAATCATTTCGGTTTATAATTTCGTTTCATTATTGTATACAACTTCGTTTTGAGCTTTGTAGGTCCAACTTACTACGAGTACATCGTAAACATGACTTATTGACTACGTAGTACCATTTTTGTGAAAGGATTTGCAGACAATAAAGAAGATTGTTTTTTATATCAGTGATATTGTTAGAACCTCTTCATGTTCGCATGCTCGATCATGTATAGGAGTAATTGGCCTGGTTTGCACATTCCCTTGCTCACCTTACGTCCTTTAATTTTTTTTTTCTGAGATTTAGATTAGTGTATGTAGACTCAGAGTGTCTGACATAGTGTCTTCTTTTAGGGTCTCTGATATACTGTTTTTGCTCAAAACTTTACGTTATTTCTGAAAAATAATATTCTGATAGATTTTTTATATGGCTTAAAAAGCAAACAAGCAATTTTAATATTTTGCGTATCACGAAAAGTTTACAACTTTGTGTTTGGCTTATAAAGAGTCAAAATTGTCTTATATTTCGTACGCTATGCGTACGTGTCTTAGCTTGTCTAATTAGCCGCAACAGCGACACTAATCAAATATTAATTTAACCAATAGCCAGTAGCCACCCCATCAGCCTTCAATTAGACTATCCACGTCATCAATGATGTCATCGATGACATCAACACTCATTTAATAATATCACTGCTGATGTCATCGGCAACTCATTATTGAGTGTGTTTGACTACATAAAAAATGAGCTTGTAAAGGTTTGAACCTGCAACCTCAGAGTTACAAGTTTAACATTTCAACCACCAAGGCAAGTGACTTTTTTGATACTTTTATTAACAAAGTTATATATAAAGGATTTGAGATTTTAGGATTTAATTTCGGAAACAACTTTGGACGAGATAATCTGAATCAGAACAAATCATTTTATTTTGGAGGTAATTTAGAAAGTTATATATATAGGCGCAATATATTAGGAAATAACACATCTTGGGTTTGTTTCGTTTAACTCAAAATACGGGTGAACAGGTGGGGTCAGAGTTAAAAAAAAAAAAGTGTGTTAAAAAGTAGTCGGGGTTAATATGAATAACCGTTCACAAAAACGGGACCCGAAAATAAAGGGTCACGGGTCATAAATTGTAATTCGTACATAAACATAAAGTATTGAAATAAATTCGCTATACATATTAAATTGTTTTCATTTAATCAAACTTAACTTCTCTAAGATAATACCAAATTAAACACGTTTCTTTTCGTCTTAATTTTAGAAAAACTGGGACAACGGGTCATCTCAACTTTAACCCAAAAGAATACTGGTTAAAACGGGTTCGAGTTATCTATGATCAGAATTGGATCATGAAAAAAATGGGTATTAACCTTGAACAACTGGTCACATGTCGGTTAAGTTTTTTATAGTCCTAATATTTTATGTTAATTATGAGTAATAAAATAGAGTTATAACCAAGTTCATGTAACAACCCGTGCAATTTTGCACGGGCCAATAAACTAGTCTAATCTATTAATTGCCTAATTAATTCTCCAATCACAAATTAGTCATAACCATACACTGATCATGTGAAAGTTGTTTCCTTTTCGGCTAATAATAAAATACCATCAATAATCAACCAAGCATATGAAATACACAAATCATTCTAATCAACAAATTAGAGAAAACAAGTATAAATCATGCATTGAAGAATAAGGAATTAATTACAATGAAATTAAAGGCAAATTAGAGAGAATAAATCTTACTAATACATAGGATGAAAGATTTTTATTACACCAAGAGTCTAGAAGGGGATAAGGCTTACATGAGAATTATTACACTAATTTTGGGATTAAAACCCATAATAAAATTACTAGTTTTTGAATGAAATCTCTCTCTAAAACCTCTCTCTAAAATGAAAACTTGATGAAAATAATATATGAGAAGTGATAAGATTTATTAATGGGTTCATGTCCCTTTATTCATAATAAGTATAAAAGACACTAAAGAAAAAATCCAAAAGGATCCAAGAAAAAACCTTTCTCGGACCGAGATGAAAGAGTCTCGGACCGAGACTTTGCTCAGGTCTAGAAGAAGTTGTCTCGAGTCGATATGGGATTCCTCGAGTCGAGGTTGAAGATCCACGAGTCGAGCGACTATGCGCAAGGCTATCTTCGAACGAGCATTTATAACTCTCACCTCCGAACTTCATTTTGAGATCACAATATATCAACGGAAAGCTAAGATCATGAACTTTCCTCTGCAATTGGTGTAACACCCCCAAATTTCCATTCCATTTTTAAAAACATTTTATGCCTGACCAAAACACAAATAAGGAAATTTAGAGGTGTCACTCTGCACTCGAGTCAAAGACCCGAATGCAAGGAGATTTCAGAAGGCGAACTACAAATGTCTAATGGTCTAAAGTAGTCTATTACAATCTAATAATTAAATTACAACAATCCGAAATCCGAAATAGTCTAAGTATTATCAATAGTCTACTAACTAAAAGTCTAAACTTATTTAATCCAACTAATATCTAGTGAGTCGTCGTTCCCGCAATGCATCATCTACTCCATACCTGTGGTGAATTTGAAACACAAGAACCACTCCATACTTGTAATAGATGTAATTAATGATCAATCTATGTACACAAGAGCATTCCAAGAACAAAGATAATGCAAATGCAAGGAAAAGAAATCGTGCAAACAAGGAATGACAAGGTAAAGAAATTTTATTTCATTCAAATCAATACCCAAACTTTGCAAATTGGAGTTAACCTTCTCCATACGTAGTTAACTATTTATGATATAAGAAACCAACAATGATTACAAGAATTACATACTATTTTAAGCCTTCCATTGTATTTTCTTATCGATGCAATTTCACTCTCAAGCGACTCAACTGTTCTTATCATTTGAACAATCTCTATGTGCACTTCATTAGCATGTGCTGGATCAATCTAGTGGTAAAAATCACACCCAGGCCATTGGGAAGCTTAAATCTTAGACATATATAGTATTGTCTAACTGGATTGCACTTTGTTTTTGCAAGTCTCCTCCTTTCTCAACAATTGCAGTAACAAGTGATCTCTCTCTCCATTCTCAGGTCAGCAGTGGCTATATCAGTTTTTTGGAGCAAGAATTTTGGGAAAATATCAGAAGTTTGGAATTGGAATGAATTTTTTTGAAGGATGAACTACTATGTATATGGTTGTACTCTGTTTTTCTTGTACCAACTAGTTTTTAGGGAAATTATTGCAGTGACCGTTGTGTATTAACTAGGGACAATTGTCTGTCAAACTGACAGCTAATAAGTCGTTACTATTAGTCAAATTACTACTATATCAAGCTAATTAGCAAGGGTAAGTGGGTATCGTATCCACGAGGAAGAGGGGAAGTCTAATATGCAATTTTGCTATTATCTACCTATCTAATTTGCTCCCTGTGTTATCATTCACAAGAATAGCGTGAATAGTGTAAAAGTTAACATATGTTATTTTTTTTTTTTTTTTTGAAGAGAGTTAACATATGTTAATTAGTTAATACTATATTATATTATTAGTGGCTTACATGTAGGTTAATAGAGGAAATGGTACATTGAGTGTTCACGCAATCACGTATAATAAGGCAATTATTATTATCATTTTCCGTTTTGATTTATTACGGCTTACAGTCAGATTCGGGGATGAATAATTTTTTTGCTGACATGTCGATATAGTTTATTAAAGTCGTGCCACATCAGCTTAATGACACGACTTTATTAAAAGATATAGAATATAGATAGATAGATAGATAGATCGATAGATAGATAAATAGATGGGCCGTATGAATGCCTTGTATTTTTTTTTTTAAAATTCAATTCACACCCACATATATTATATGTTCATACTCACATATGGATTATGGAAAGCCCAATATATTGGAAACTAATGTATACTCTCATTAATGTCATATTTACTTTCATAATTCGTCAAAATTTTCAAAAATAAAAGATCTGGTTATCTACATTCATTTAGACTGGTTCTTTCATTTTTATAGTATGAGTAGTAAAGATATACATGAAGTAACAGTTAGCACACTAGTAATGTGATGAATAAATAAGAGGTCAATGGTTCAATTCTTGCCTCACACATTTTTGGTTAATGTACCAATGAGCATACTGACGTGTTAAATGATTACTGACATGTTGCTGATATGTCATTGTTTATCAAGCCCGTGTCACATCAGCTTTATGGCACGACTTTATTAAAAGACATACATAGATACTAATTTTCACTAATCTTTCCTTAAGTTGTTTTCCCTAAAATTAAGAATAAGATAAAAATAATATGAAAAGTGATAGGTATTATTGAGGGGTTCATGCCCCTTTATACATATATAAGTACAATCGTCAAAAACGAGGTTATGGAAATTTCGCGGAAGACGCACCCCTCGACTCGAGGGAGACACTTCTCGAGTCGAGGATCTTTTTCCTAAAAATACCTGACCCGTCGACTCGAGGAGAACCACCCTCGAGTTGAGATTATATTCCTCGAGTCGGGGGGAATAATCCTCGAGTCGAGGGACTGTGGAATTCTTCGAACGGGCATAACTCTCACCTCCGAACTTCATTTTGAGCTCATAATATATCGTTGGAAAGCTAAGACAATGAACTTTCCTCTCTAGTTGGAATTTCTACAAAATATCTTGTGGTTAGAGATTTATGATCCAATGAAGTCGGAGGTGATGGTGTGTAGTTCTCTGAGTGTGGTCAAGCTATCTTCTCCTTGAATCTCGCTCCAACTCGTAGCTTGATCCACTTATATCATCCAAGGGTTACCAAAAGGGTCTATGGCTACTAAAAACTCGTAAAACCTAAACTTCAATTCATCCCAAATGATATGGTCTACAAGTCCCGATAAAATCATGCCCAAATAGTCCCTAAAGCGCCCAAACCAAGCGAATTAGCACACCACCATCACACCGCATCAAACTCCCCCATGCTTAGACCATTACTCGTCCTCGATTTTTCCAAATCTCCACACTTAAAACTTAGGCTATCTGATAGCACGGGGGGAGTTGTAAGAAAAAATTAATCCGCCAAAAACCCGCAACACAACATGTCGCAAACGTAGTTAGAGTTGGAGCGGGGTACAATGCTCAACACCCCACCTCTAACCATCTTATACTACAAATCCGGACCAAACAAAGCAAATGGGGACTAAGGAATCCTAGGCTCCCCAATTGTTCTCCAACTCTCTCCTAAGCCAATATCCGGGAAAGTGCCACTGGATATGACTCACCTCTTATAAAACCACCGACGGCACTTATATCATCGAAATGCAAGAGGAATTTCTATAATAGATTCACCAATTTCTAAATACCGAACCTCCTTATACTCCATTGATGATCCTAACCTGTATCACCCCAAACTCCTCTTCTTATGCCGCCTGCCGTGGTAGCCATGAATCAATCCTTTTTTTTTTTCAAAACAAAACAAATGGAAAATCTATAATACAACCTAAGTGACAAATGTCAATATCGAATTACAATGCAAAGCCAAACCTCTCCCCATGCTTAAATCCCGTTATTGCCCACAACCACAAACCAACACCAATTAAAATTAGCAAGAACGAACTAGGGGGAGTACAAATTCACCATCAAAGAAGCACGGGCTCTCGGGTCAAGAGACACCCACTCGAACTCACTCCCCTGTTCTCCCGCTTGGAAATGTATCCACCTTCGTCTCACCACTACATCTCCCTCATGAACAATATGCACAACACGTCCTCCTCGAACAACGACCAGAATCCAAAACACCCAACAAAAATGAACCAAACAAAGGCTATTTTAGTGGTTTAAGGGGGAAATGGGATGGGTAGAACAATCAAAATAGTGGGGGAGCACACGTGGCGGGCACAAAAAGAGATGGTATAGAAACAAGCTAGTGAAACGGGTGAGGAGTAGTGGCTAGAATCGTGAGAGAGAGAAAAGTTAAAGGAAAAGAAAGACATACCTTGTGTGAGCTCAATTTCCCTCCATTATCGTCAAAGCAAGTGGCTCATGGTCAAAAGACCGGTGATGAGCTACTATCTCACCTCAGAACCCCTGGCTTCCTCGATAACAAGTCGCCTCCTATCACCTTACAAACTCCCATGTACCTCGTGTTTTTATCGGAGCATAATGACCCCACTACAATGATTGTCCACAAACCAGAATAAAATAGGCCATTTTATTATTAATTTGTGAGTTTCGGGCCAAAATCAATGGTTTAGAGACAAATAAGCATGTGGAACAATTGGGAGGGGTCAATATGAAGAGATATGATATAAGACATGGGGAAAAAAGAGAGGTGAAAGAGCGAATTGGTTAGAAGTGAGATGAGAATAAGGTGTAAGGTATAGTGATATCATACCTTGACTTCTCCATTGTAAGGCAAGTGTCACAAGCTAAAAATACACTAAAAACCAGCAAAACAACGCAAAATAACAAGCTTGGGTTTGCCTCCCAAGTAGCGCCTTTGTTTAAAGTCGTTGGCTCGACTCATACTAGGGAATTACCCTACAATCTCAAAAGATAGTCCCCACACCAATGATTAAGAGCGGAACAATTCAAAGCCCTTAGAAGCTTGTCAAATGATCTAGAAAACATCTCATAAGAGTGACAATAGAAAACATTAGTAACCAATAATGAATAAACAATAGACGCAAAATCATGAATGCATATTTCCTCTTCTTTTACAGTAAAATTTCCACGCTCTCGTAGCGTGAGTGTGTTTCCGAGGTTCTTCTCTAAGGTCTGTTGAAAGATTAAGAAAAAGAAAGTGTCAGTTGATCAGACTATCCCAGAACCCCCACCAAAGAAACTTTGTATTAGTAGTAGTCTTAACCCCTCCCCTAGTTTATGTTCTATGTATTGTAGTAATATTGTTGTAAATCTCGACTCTGAGAGTCAGGGAACTATGTTGTAGGTGCTTTTCTTTCCAGCTGCCAAAAAACAAAATAAAAAATAAATCATGAATGCAAGGATTATCGTCAAAAATGAGGTTATGGAAATTTCCCTGGAAGACGCTCCCCTTGATTCGAGGGTGACACTCCTCGAGTCGAGGATCTTGTTCTTAAAAATACCTGTCCTGTAGACTCGAGGAGAACCACCCCCGAGTCGAGATTATATTTCTCGAGTCGTGGGTAATAATCCTCAAGTCGAGGGACTGTGCGCAGGGCAATCTTCGAACGGGCATAACTCTCACCTACGAACTTCATTTTGAGCTCATAATATATCGTTGGAAAGCTAAGACGATGAACTTTCCTCTCCACTTAGTATTTCTGAAAAATATCTTCAAGTTAGAGAGTTATGATCCAATGAAGTCGGAGATTATGGTGTGTGGTTCTCTGAGTGTGGTCAAGCTATCTTCTCCTTGAATCTCGCTCCAACTCGTAGCTTGATCCTCTAATATCATCCAAGTGTTACCAAAAGGGTCTATGGCTACTATAAACTCGTAAAACCAATGAATAAACTTCAATTCATCCAACTTCATCCATTATTTTACAACTATGAAAGAATTGTTTGATTGTCTTTGGACATTTTATGAAAATATTTCATCATGACATTTGTTAGCATCACCATCTTTCATATATATGATCCAACACAACTTTACGAAGCTAAGAATTGTCCTCGGTAGCAGAAGCATATAACATTGTCTTATATTCGAATTTCTTAGACTTAAGAGTGTCACCTTCATTAAACAGGATAACAGCTTGTGATGACTGACATTCCTCTGCACATCCATCCTCTTTTGTTTTTCTCTTACTACGACAACGCATGTCAGGCTTACCCCGACACTCACATTTTAATGTTACATTACTTACTTTCGAACACTTATTTCGCCCTGATGCAGCCTTAACAATCCCTAAACCTTGTTTCTTTGCGTATTTTGGATACTCATCTTGTATTTCTAGCTAACTACCAAAATATTTACTCAATCTAATTAATTCCCCAATCACAAGTTAGTCATAACCATACACTAATCATCTGAAAGTTGCTTCCTTTTAGGCTAATAATCAAATACCATCAATTATCAACCAACCAAATGAAATACCCAAGTCTAATCTAGTAGCTAATTAGAGAAAACAAGGATAAATCATGCATTGAAGTACAGATATTAATTACAATGAAATTAAAGGCAAATTAGAGAGAAGAAATCTTACTAATACATAGGATGAAAGATGTTGATTACACCAAGAGTCTAGGAAGAGTATTAGCCTCCCATACTAATTATTACACAAATTTTGGGATTAAAACCCATAATAAAATCACTAGTTTTTGAACAAAATCTCTCTCTAAAAGGAAGACCAAGATGAAAATAATATGAAAGGTGATAAGTATTATTGAGGGGTTCATGCCCCTTTATTTAACAGAATTACAAAACACTAGAAGACAAAAGTCAAAAGAATCCAAGGAAAATCGTCAAAAACGAGGTTATGTAAATTTCCCCGAAAGACGCTCCCCTCGACTCGAGGGAGACATTCGTCGAGTCGAGGATACTGTTTTTAAAAATACATATCCTGTCGACTCGCTTCGACTCGAGGACAACCACCCTCGAGTCGAGATGATCTTCCTCGAGTCGAGGGTAATTATCCTCGAGTCGAGGGACTGTGAGCAGGGCAATCTTCAAACGGGCATAACTTCATCTCCGAAATTCATATTGAGCTCATAATATATCGTTGGAAAGCTAGGACAATGAACTTTCCTCTCCACTTGGAATTTCTACAAAATATCATCTGATTATAGAGTTATGATCCAATGAAGTCGGAGATGATGGTGTGTGGTTCTCTGAGTGTGGTTAAACTATGTTCTCCTTGAATCTCGCTCCAAATTGTAGCTTGATCTTCTAATCTCATCCAACTCTCACCAAAAGAGTCTTGAGCCACCAAAATCCCATAAAACCATCAATTAAATTTCAACTATACTCCTAATGACGTGGTTTACGAGTCACGATAATACCACGCTCAAATAACCCCTAAAACACCTAAATCATGCAGATTAACACACTACATTTATAGCATATCATCTCCCGTTGTTCTTCTAATTTTTTTTCTTTAATGTGCACCCATTAATTATTCGAATAATTAAAAAACGTTGTATACAAACAAATCATTACATACATTATATAACAACCCGTGCAATTTTGCACGGGTACATAAACTAGTTCTACACAGGAACTAAATTCATGGGATATGTAACTTCCTATAGGAATTAAATTCCTACATGAACCTAACGACCACTAAATTTTATCAAAATACTTTTATATAGGATGTGTAGTTTATACAGTAATACATGATAACTAGTACAACCATGTTCTATTTTTTTACTAGTATACTAAAGTTCAGAAAATGTCTTCTATGAGAAATCAATTAGTAAGTGTAATACTAATGTAGTGCCACTTCCATCACAATAAATGATTCAAAACCTTTACTTGGTAACTTTTGGTTTCAGAGGAACTTGAGTCCTTTGGGTAGGAGGAATAATGAGGTAGGTCCACGACAATATATTGAAGTTGACTGATGTGGTTGATTTTGAGTCTGAACCCCATTTGGTCCTAGATGAAGTGCAATTTCTATTATACCCCTTGATATAATATACTCCCTTCGATTCAAAGAGATTTTTCTCTTTCTTTTTACAGTTTTAAGTTGTCATGTTAGGGACTACTTGTAGACTAAATGGCAGATTCAATTGTTGTAAAATCAAATGGAGTTGAAAGATTGCATTGATGAATAAAATATGTACTAATTTTTATAATAAGTGAATGATTCATTTGATATAAAGGTAGCTCTTAACACGGCACCTCAAAACTGCAAATAGAAAGAGGAAAATCTATTGGAATCGGAGGAAGTAAGGTGCTTTGAATTCGTAAAAATAAAAATGCAGACAAATTTAATAAAAACTAGCTTTTGTTCTCGTGAACTCACAGGTTTTGATTTGTTTTGTTATTTTTTATTTTTTTTTTGCTTCTTTTTAAACGAAAACAGTAGAAATTACTTTTATGCCTAAAACTTATCAAATAGTTTCGAAAGATCACAGTGGTGGATATAATAATCACTACATAAGTTTGTCGAGGGGAAGTTTTCATTGAGTACTGATGCTTCCCTGGATGAGGAGAAGGGGTTAATGGATTGCTTATGTTCTAAGGGGCCTAGAGGCCAGATTCTGGAGACGGGAGTTGAGGTATGAATTATAGATGCCTCTATGTTTTTACAGTCATGGAATGCTTACCATATCATATATATTAATAGGTAGTAACACTCTATAACATATTTCATAAGTAAAACCATTTGTATCAATAATCAGGGCGGAGACAAGGGGGCGCTTACCCCGACTACGGCCCGGCCCAGGTTTCCGAAAAAGCGAAACTTTTGTGAAAAAATACTATAAAATTAGTGAAAATTAGTTTATGCACTCGTGCAAAATTGCACGGGCTGTTATGTAATATAAGAGATGACTCAGTTGTATACTACAATTTATACAAATAAAGGATGACTAATTTTTATACTACTCATGTAGGAATATTAGTTTTTTTATTGATAAAAGTCATGAAAAGGGAGGTAGCTAGCTCTCTAAGCTTTCGAAAGCACCATTGATTTCGGAAGCTTCACCATGGCTAAAGAACAGAAAAAACAACGAGGTAG
>JBBYHQ010000014.1:2335760-2351749 GCA_038382645.1 Spergularia azorica
CCATGGTCGATCGAAGGTCCTGTACTACTTGAACTCAAATGAATCTATCTTACTTTCAATCCATCTTTGTCCAGCCAGCTCATAAAAAATTGTGAGACCAATCTCAGAGCTGACACAACCGAATTGGTTGAAGAAAAGGAAACCCCAACGACCAAGCCCCAAAAAGCGGAAACCGAACAACCACCAGGCTCGTCTGAAGAGGAGGCGGGCGCCCTCTAAGTTTACCAACCTACCCACTAATTTACTATGAGGAGAGCAGGCGAACGGGAACCGGCCGAACAGCAAAATCATTCTATTCGATCTAATGTACTTATTCGATCTAATAAGTATCTTGTGTCCGAATTTAAAAATTCTATGGCTCGAATCTTTAGTATTCTCTTATTTATTACCTGTGTCTACTATTTAGGCAGAATGCCGTCACCCATTTTTACTAAGAAACTGAAAGAAACCTCAGAAACGAAAGAAAGTGAGGAAGAAACTTAAGAGATAGCCTAGGCATATAATGGACTTTTTTTACAAAAGAAAAGAGGGTATGCGTGGAATAAAACAAAACGAGTAAGACAGAAGATAAAAGAAGGTGAAGAGAAAAAAGTCCATCACTTTGCTTTTTTCTTTCGGAATTAGTCAATAACATCAAAAACGCGTACAGTGTATGGATAACAAGGGGTTACAACAATGGAAAAAAAATGGAAAGGGAAACATTAGCTAGCAGTCCCCTGGAGGTCTATATCATTGAGACAAAGTAGTTACAGTTAAGAAAAGGTTGTAGGGTGCACAGTGCATACGTTACTGCAGTAGATGTGATTCTAAGGTTCTTTGCTCTGTTATCTTATTGCTTTGCCCAGAAAGATAACTTCCTTTCCCTAATTTTGTACGCCCCAAGCTTATAGTGAATTTACTTTTGGAAGTATGAATACACCAGTAAATTACTTATCCTACATGTTCAGTACAATTTTAATTAATTTCGACCTACAAAAGAATCACATGAGATACAGTGTCATCCAGGAACCCACAACGCAGTGAAAACACCGAAGTGAAATGACAACAACTCCCTACGCTAGTTAAAATAATCAGAGAAACCTTCAAAACCAGCTAGTAAAATCATAGCAACAGGATTCTTCTCAGGGTAAGTTCTGCCAGGCCACTAGCACTATCATTTCATACATTGTACACAAAGATCTCCAAGCAAAGCGAGTTCCAATAACAATAACCAATAAAGAGTAAACAGAGCCCGTGGTGACCCAAATTCAAGCTTACAATACCACGGGCAAATTGGAACTCAGACTCGTTTCAGTAATCACTCAAACCAACTTCCTCTCCCGACCAAACATCTCGATGTGGACGCCCAAAAGAATTAAGCGTAAACTATACTTCACCACTCAAATAACTCTACTGATCATCCTTTCTACCACTTTATGCCAGAGCAAAACCAGCTCTTTTAAGTAACACAGACTCGCGACGACACGATATTCCACTCCCGAAAGCAACATTTGTTCACTCAAACAAGTATACGACTAACAATACGGTTCGACAATCAAAAAGATATACAGATTCACAAATCAGATGATTATAACGCAAACGGTATAAAAAGTGTGCGAATTCGACGAACAAGAAAAAACACAAAATCAATCAGAAATGAAAAAAGTTTGGATCGAAAGAGCTCAGCAAACTCACCGGAGACGCAGTGGACAGACCCGCCATACGCCAAAACATCGTGAATTGCGAAAATCAGATCTGAAACACTTCCTAATTCCAAAAATAACAAAATTAAAAATTACGCCAAGAACCCTAATTAATTAAGTTGAACCGAGCAAGAAAAAAGAGAGCAGAAATGTGGGAGAAAGGGATAATCGAGAGGATGAAACCCTAGAAAAAGAACACACCTGCAGAAGAATCGAAGCACCAAAGATCAATGGATTTGATTTGTTGTTGATAGGGAAGGGGGGAAGAGAGAGAGAGAGAGAGAGAGGGTACAAATGTGCAAATGCTTTGTTGGGAAGAGCCGATCCACATAAGAAAAAACAAAGAAATGACATGAAATAATGAAAACTATGGTTTATTTTTATTTTATTTTTCTCTTTCAAGTTACTTGGATTTTTTTCGGTAATTTATCGGTTCGCTTAAACCATAGTACTCGATCTCTTCGTCTATAAAATGCGTCCGGTCTGAACACAATTTTTACGGAAAATAGAATAAAGAATGACTTTTAGGGTCCATTTGGTGTAAAATTACAACATAGGGATATGTCCTATGCCCCACTTGCATTTTCGATAAACAAATTAATAAAGTAGGAGCGTTTTGATTTTTATATGTACATATAAGGAAATATTTTAAGTAATTCGCGAACCCTTTTCTCTCTCTTAACCTACCCCTTCTCTCACTAAACCCAGAAAACCAAAACCCCTTCGTCTGCCATTGTTGCTCAGGCTGGGAGTGGCTCCCTATAGTCATTCTTACTCTGATTTCTCTCGTTATTTGCACTAGATCTTTAGTTTTTCGTAGTTTTAATGTTTTCATTCAATTTTCCTCCTTTTGGGAGGTTTGTTTTCCTCTTGATGGGGATGACTTTTTCTCCTCTTCGAAGTAGTACTCGTAGATGGGTAGTTTTGGAGGATCCATATCTGGAGTCTCAACTTTTAAGGTTTTCAGATCTACAAGTACGTGATGTGCACAACGTTTCTTTTGAAAGAAAGGGAAAGGGTGAGTTGGAAATCTGGAGATCTTTTGTACTCCTATAATCTTTATGTCCAAGGAACCATAGCACAACTCGACGTGTTTTTCTTCTCCTGTAAAGATGTTGCTACATCGAAAAGTTTTCGTGGAACATGTGCGTCCATGAGCAAGAAGTCGTGCTCGACCTGCTGTTTACTTGATATCTTTGGATGTAAGATTGTTGGTATTACTTAGATCGATTTCATTGTAAGTTTAACTCTTTTTGTAAGTGTCGTTTGACGTTTTATCAATGAAATGAGTTACTTTCCCGTCAAAAAAAGAAAAGGAAATATTTGAAGTAGGAAATTTAAATATGAACACTCTAACATAGAAAGTAGGATGTTTATAGACGAACGGATGGAGTATGGAGTTTTGAAAGTATTTAAAGTTTGGTGTTTGGTTCAATCCAAAAAAAAAAAAGTCAAGATCGAAACAAATCATAATTTCAATTTTTAAGTAGAATCAAATTAATCAACTTTTCCTACTAAAATTACAACGAGGGACAATTTGCAACATTATCCCAAAGGCCAAAGATCCCATTCGCATCATCACTCGCAGATTATCACCAACAAAAAAATAATCATCACTCCCAGATTATTTCAATACCTCACCAAGATTTATTTCTAGATTTTTTTTATTTGTAATTTTCACATATATCTCTTTTCAAGCATCAATAGCTACCATTTACACACTCATGAAGCCATGATAATATAAGCTGATCATATTCTCAAGGTTTTTCGATCGGTGGAAGACGAGGATTCTCTCTCCTAGCTAATGGCAGTTTGCAGTTCTCTCACGGCGGAGGTCACGGGTTGGCAAAAGTCGTGGATGGAGTGGTGTGTGATCATGGGTTGAGAATTTTCGATGTTCATCCATTTCTTCATCGTCATTCTTATCCATAATTGTTGTAATTGTGAGTGGTGACAATAACGATGCAAGCCATATGTAGATGGTAGAGCTGAGAGATGATAATCTCCTCTTTTCCTTTAACACTTCAAATTGATTCTCCAGCGATCAATTTCATCCTGATGGGAAAATAGGGGATTTGGAACCCGATTCGAAGCGGGTTCATGGACACGCTAGGAATGGGGTTGGAGAGCTCAATATTTGCAACCAAACACATTTATTGCGTTTGCTGAATCAAAACTCATTCTAGATATCAGGAAAACACGAACCAAACGGGCCATAGGAGAATCTAACTCACTAGAGTCTCCCAAAGACCCCATCTAATTTAAACATCTAACAATCGGACAAAAACCCCACTTTAAACCGGTTACAAAAATAAACAGACACCGGGTATACCCGATGTCTGGACTGCCGGTGTCTTAGAGATAAGACACCGGTGGAATTCTAGAAACCCGGTGTTAATAGTTAATACATAAGACACCGGTTAAAGTTAAAACCGGTGTCTTCCCTCTTGGTCAACGCGCAAATCACCCAGCACACTTTAGACACCGGTTTTTGTTACAACCGGTGTCTTATGTGCACCCAAAAAAAAAAAAAAATGATTCGAAGCGGGATCAAATTCGAAAAACCAATGAATGTTAGGTTTCTGGGTTGTATTGCCAGAAATCCGTCTGCAACAAAATCGAATCCGAAAAAAGCTTACAAATTCGTCAATAACGTTTCCTCAACAAACGGTAATAGACAACGAATCCAACAATAACGGTAGAAGCAGTATTATTTAAGGATGAACTGTAGATCCGAAATTGAACAAAAATTATAGATCTCAATCTTGAGAACATTTGTAGATCGATCCAAAATTAGACCACAAAACCTTCTACAACAGTTATCAACAATCAATATCTAACAAAGCAACACTAATTATAAACGAAAAACCAACACAAAAGCGCAAATCTACAAAAAAAAATGAAATTGTAAATTAATTGAAAATAAACCCAAATTAATGTACAAGCGGTAGTAGATCTACAAAAAATTGAGTACATTTGAATGTCAAGTAGAAATTCAGTATCACAAAATTTACATTTTAAAACTAGATCTACAAAAACCCTAAAAGATTCCACAAAACTTACATAAAATAATAAACTTGTAAAACATCGATTTGTACATCCTTGATTCGAAACCTTGTGTACATCAACCTTCAGCACCTTTCTTGTGTGAGTTTTTATTTGTTGGAAAGAGTGGAGTAAGACTTGGTTGTTTAATGAAGTATTTTAGAAATTGATCGGAGATTTGAATGAACATGGGCAGCGTGAGGTTGTTTATCGAAGATGGAGGGAGTGAGTTATCGTACTAATTTCAGAATGTGGGAGGAGAGGAGAGCAGCGGATATAGAGAAGCGGAAAACAAAGGAGCGAGAAAGGGAGTCGTGTTTTATTTTTTTTTGAAGATGGGAGGGAGGAAGTCAAAGGAGTGGCGTGAAATAAGGAGGGAGTTATTGAGGGTTTTTTTTTTTACTTTTTTTTTTTAATACCATATGACACCGGTTCTAACAACAACCAGTGTCTTTTGTGTTCAATTTCACTTTTTTTAATCTTTTCTTTATTTTTGGAAGGACATACAACACCGGGTTTCTCTAATAACCGGTGTCTTATATTTTCCAGTGATTTTTTTTTTTTTTTTTTTATTGCTTTCAATACCGGGTGACAGACAACCGGTGTTGTACGCTTTTTTGACACCGGTTTTTAAGATTCCGGTGTTATATAAACCGATTTTAAATCCTATTTTTGGCGTAGTGCCAGATAGAAGGGTCCCACAAGAAAGCCCACATCACAAACAACCCCTAACTTTACAAATAGGGATGGCAACGAGTCTGGTTTGGATCGGGCGATGCTCCCCCCATATCCAAATCCATTTATTTTACCTCCACTCATCTCCATATCCATTTTTTTCATCATCCAAATCCATATTCACAGGGTAAAGGAGGTAATTGGGAACCCATTGGATATCCAACTAAAATTTAAGTCTCGGTCCATAAAATGTAAATTTGAATGCATAAATCGTTTTACGACAATTCAAACAGAAATATGCAAGAACTTCAAATACTAGAATCTAGCTTTCAGTCAGAAAAAAAAAAAAAAAATCTAGCTAAAAAGATTGAAAATTTGAAAATTACAAGATTAAAACATATTATTACAACGAATACATAAATTCTCCAACTCAAAAGCATGCCTGCACCGCGCAAAGCTTGATCGAATTTCAAATCCCAGTAAAATATGCATCGACTCCGGTGTACTCAACCAAAATAGAAGCAATTCGAAAAACATCTCCAATAAGCTGATGTGGCACGACTTTGTTGAAGCATCGACATGTCAACAAAAAAATATTTTACTCTCCAAGCGGTTTGTGAGCAGTAATAAATCAAAACGGAAAATGATCATAATAATTGCCTTATTTAACCATAATTTATGAGGAAAAAGATCTAATTCTTTAATTTTATGATAAATTAATTGGAGCAAATAATTTCGGCCCATAATAAGCAAATGGCGACATATAAATAAATCAAATCTTTATAGTAGTTATGTAATACTCCCTCCATTCATATCCAATCTTCTTCTTACTTTTTGCACAAAGTTTTAGGAGTGTATTGAAAATTATTAAAAGCAAGTGGGAAAGAAAACAATAGCACTTTGGAAGCATTCTATTGGTTCAAACCAAAATAAGAAATAAGAAGATTTGATGTGAATTCCCCTAAAAGGAAACCAGGAAGATTGGATATGAATGGAGGGAGTATAAACTTTCCGTATAAATCTTAAACAGATTCCTCATCCATAATTATAATCAATGAAAATTATAATATAATTTGAAATATTCCATAACTGAAATAAAAAATTATGGGCAAAATCATTCAATGAATAAAACTGTTATTTTTTCAAAAAAGATTTCATTTAGCTTGTGTTTTACGTAAGTCATCTATTTATATAAATAATTAACCAAAAAAAAACAACATTAATGAGAGAGAAAAGATGTCGTGTGAAATAACAGGATTAGAAGTTGATACGTTAGGATTTTAAGTGCTATTTTATACGATTTACACGATGATTAGGAGATGATTATGTTGATTATTGTCCACATTTCATACATTGTGGTTTTGTAATGTTTTGATAGAAAATGTGGCCATTGAAATGAGTTTTGAGCTGATTTGCAGAAGGGTCAACTTTTAAGACTCATATCTCTCAAACTACTTGGAATTTTACTGTGAAACCACTTGGAGATGAAACTTCATGATCTAAGCTTTCCGGGAAGTGGTCATAAGCCTTATTTGGCCATGTAATGAAGGAGATACGACTGTTTGAAAACCGCCTGACGGACCAGTTTACCGCGCCCGCGGCGAAAGGTGTCGCGCCTACGGGAGATAAATAGGGACGCTGATCGCGTTTTGCCGCGCCCGCGGGAGATAAGCCGCGCCTGCGGCTACCGCAACCGCGCCCTCGGCGATTAGCGGCCGGCCTTTCCAAAAGTGCTTTTCTTCCTAATTTGGTTCCCAATTTCTTATGTAGTATAAATAGCAAACTTAAGACCTTTGTAAGGGAATTCAATCTTTCAGTATTCTTTGTAACCGTCGGTACTTTGCATGGAGAACTAATCCTTCCGTTCTTGGTTGATTTAATTTAAGCTGCGATTCGAACCAATTATGAGTTCTTAATTCCTTTATTTACTCTTAATTATTGATTAATCCTCTTGTTTACACGTTTATGAATTGTTTGTTCTAGATTGATCACCTAGGGTTTACAATTCTACACTTAGCCACTTTAATTAGCGAGTGTTTAATTAACTTGGTAAAAGTAAGAAACTTAATATAGTAATTTGTATGATGATCATCGTTATTAGATTAGGGAGAGGATTAACTTAATCGGCAAAGCATAGACCTGAGTTGGATATGTGCCCGATTCTCTATTGATATTGATCTAAACGAGTGATTTAGGTTGTTCATTAGTTAGGGTATTTAGGAGAGTGCAGATGACGCCTAATTACTATCACGTAAGGATCAATAGGAATTTATAATTCCACAATAGAGTAATTAAGAGGAAATAATTGAGTTAGAACTAGGACCAATTGTTAGAATTGCTAGCGACGATTAGATCGACCAAGTTTTCGTTAATCTTGATAAATCAACTACTCATTCACTGTTTTACTTGTTAGTTTAATCAACAAATCAATATCAAAACCCCCAATTGTTACCACTGTTTAATCACGCATCTAATTACAAATAACTCGTAGTATTCCCTGAGGATCGAACCTTACTTCCCTATCACATAGTTTTAGGAGAGTATTGTATTACATTTGGAAGAGTGACACGACTTAGCTCCACCAGAAGTTTATCAAAAAAATTGTTAGGATATCCCTTAAAATTAGGCAAATCTTTTGCCATTGTTTCATTCAGTTGCTAACATGGAAAAGTGGTCTCACCCAAATATCCTACGTGAAACATTTTTTTGGTTAAATAGATAATTTTTTTCTCCGTTTTGCAGAGTACTTTTGGCATGGAGTATTTACGCATTGATGATTTAGCATATCAATCATCATTCACGGATCATCAATTCGCTTTGCATGGATGAATTCATTTTGAATTTTTTGAGTGCATGACGTTGGTGATTTGAATATTTTGTAATTTTGTTTAGTACTAACTTCTTTCAACTTGATCCAAATACGCAGCTGTAACTCCTCATTTTTCTTATCTCTCTTTCTTAGATCAGGTTATTAGATAATGATATACTGTCTTTTGATTTGATTGTTAAATTCCTTCAGTTTTAGTACAGTTCATGCATTTTCTGCAGTGCTAAGCAACCTGATTAGGCAATTTGGTTTAACTATTACTAACATTAGTTGTTAATGCGCAGGCCAAGGGAACACTTCTTGATTGGACAAGCATGTGGGGGAGGAATATGATTTTGGAAGGATTAATTAGGGTTTGGACTTTAGAGCAAGAAAATCACGAACCAGGTATGTAGCTATAAATTTTAGTGTTTAATGGGTGCCTTTTCATGTATTAATCAATATATCTGTTAGTACTAATTGTATCGTTGTTCATCATAGGCCAAAGATGATATTGTATATATACTATTTTTTGTCTTTACAAGTGATCTTCTTGTACTATAGGTTGGTTTGACTCAAATTTGCAAATTTTAATAAAAAATTTGTTACTGCATAATCAAAATGTATGTTCTCATGAGAACATATATGCGTTTTCATTTGAGGACGATGAGGTCTAAAAAATGCATAGTACTTTCCTTTGACGAAAAAGGACGTATATATAGCGTTGATGATTATCTCTATGAAAACTACCATTTCATAGCTCTATTAATTTATCTGTTCCCCACTTCAGTAGATATTTGCTTAGAATGTAGTGTTTGATACTATTAGATCGTTATTTTCTTTTAGATACCATGTATTATATTTAAAATTGTACATGATTTATTTTGCTTGATTAGATCTGGATGCCCAAAGCAACATCTGAAAAATGAGAATTTACGAGTACAACTAGCAAGAAGACCCACATCTCTTATGGCTCTATGGACCGTTATATGACTTGGCTCAGCATGAGCATGAGAAACAGTCGATTAACTTTGTCTTTTTGACAGCCGGAAAGATAGTAGTGATCTAATTTGATTGTTTATAGTCGATTAACTTTGTTTATAGTTCGCATTTTGTACATAGTGATTAAAAATGTTCGATTAAATCATCTCAGAGTCATTCAAATAAAACCCACCTCAAAAACCGAAAATGTCACATACTTTGAGAGTGAGGGAGCACTGTTAGAACTACTTCATATAAACATTTATGAACCCCATGCATGGCACGGGTCCATAAGCTAGTTAGATTACTAAATGTGGGTATGTTATGTGGAAGTGTGGAACTCAACTAATGAACGATTCTGGTCAAGGATAAATAAAAAAAAGTATCGTTGAGTGATACATATGACCCCTCTGATTCGAGTCCTCCAAAATAGAAGCACACGAGAAGGAATTTTTGTATAGTATACGTGGTAGCTTATAATGAAATTCATAAGTATATTTGACTTATAAGTAAACTAAGATAACACACATATATTTGAGGATCTCCAACCATCCAGCTTTCTTTGCAAATTAAACACACTAATGCATGCCTCAACCGTCTTCGCATGTAGTTTAGATCGATGTGGAGTGAGAACTCTACCACGAGTGCTAAAAGTAATCTCCCGAAGCAACACTAGAAATGGGTATTACCAGAACATCTCTGGCAATTACTCTAAAAATAGGGTATGTGGTAGTGTTTTTCAATAATTATGAATATCAAAACAAGAGTTCTCAGGGCTATCTCAACCTCAAGGTAACGATCTAACTCAGGCCTCACATTGACTTTTCTTCTTTTGTTGTCACTTGGTTCTTCACTTGCTCAAGGAGATGTGAAGTTCCACTACTACTAGTAACTGCAAAATACTTCAAGCAAGGCTTTTTTTTTTCTTTCTCTTTAAAAGTGAGAAATTTATGTTCCATAAACTCGTGTTTCGAATATCTTCTATAATAGTGTTGTTTTGATACAGCTTGACCCAAGGGGCTGTTCTCTTGCAGTTTTTCAAAAAATGAGTATACCCGCTATCTAGTATAAGTGTTTCCGGCACCCATCTCAATGTCATGGAAAAATAATTGGACAATAGATCCTCCACATAGATTTCGCAAATTTCAGCATAAACCACCTATACGGTGGTAGAGAGGCCTTCTCGAGGAGGTAGAGATAAGTTGTAACAGCACGAACCACCGTACGTCGCAACACAGCCGAATAAGATGGGTAGTTACCCTTTGGACTCATATATCCTCTCCGAGGTCTAAAAGGTGAAGGCCTTGTTTGTACTATGATTAGACATGTCAAACGGGTCGGGCGGGCGGGTTTTGGGTTCGGGTCACTACGGGTCGGGTTAAATACTAGTTAAGTTAAATACGGGTCGACTATACGCAGGTTTATACGGGTTCGGGTCGGGTTACGGGTTGACCAACGGGTCAAAAATACATGCTCGCGCCTTTTTTCCTCGGTAATTATTATCATCCAATTGTTATTTTATTACTATTTTACAAGCATTATATGTATTTTATTATATAATAATAATAGTTTAACAGATAGTACATATACAACAACAAAAAAGTCTAAATACATCAATAAAAAAAACATCACAGACTACAATGCCCTTTTCACCTTTATTATTGCAATTTTCTTCTTCCAATCTATTCCCCTGATATTCATTTCTCTCTACTACCACCTCAATATCCATCGCCCTCGACTCCTACCTCACAAAGTAGTGAAGTAACTTAAATGGATTCAACAAGCAAAGTACAAGAGAGAGCTTGAAGCAACCATGTCGTTTCCATGACTGAATGCTTTGAACACTAGGATAGTTCATCCATGCTTTGAACACTAGGATAGTCAATTGGCTTGTTTGACGGATTAGTGGAATGGTGAGGGGGGGCGCTTTTCCGGGTCGATGGGGTGAGCCGGGGGGTCGCTTTTCCGAGTTGACGGGGTGAGTTGGGGGCGGCCAATATTCAAACTTGACCGGGTGGGTGGAGGGTCGGTTTTCAGAACCGGCGGGGTCGGTTTTCAGAACCGACGGGGTAGGTAGGGGGGTCGGATTTCGTAACCGACGGGGAGGGTAGGGGGGTCGGTTTTCGTAGTTGACGGGGTGGGTAAGGGGGTCGGTTTTCGGAACCGACGGGGTGGGTAAGAGGGTCGATTTTCAGAGTTGACGGGGTTGTTGGGGGGATCGGTTTTCGGAACCGACGGGGTGGTTGGGGGGGACGGTTTTATGAGGATGGGGTGGCTAATGGGGTATGTTTAATTTGGAAGCCTATCAAATGCTAAGATGTTCAAATCATAATCATTGATCAAAGGACAAGATCAAGCAAGCGCTAGCCATGAAGCTATTGAAGACCAGATTTTCAAAATCAATTTGGTTTTTTGTTTTTTTGGTACCGTAAGGGTATTATGGGAAGAAAAATCATTTAATTGTTGTATTTAACCTTTCTATTTGTTGTATTTAGACCATCCCTAGTTTAATTGTAGTTGTGTCCTTATATGTCTCAATTAATCATTCATTAATATTTAATCAATATTTATTTATTTATTATTATTATAATATATATTTTGTACAATTAATTTGACCCAACGGGTCGACCGGGTCGGGCAGGGTTATGACCCAGGCATTCAGGTCATTTTCGGGTACGGGTCGTTTTCAGGTACGGGTAGAGAAAAACGGGTTTTTGGGGTCCGATTTGGGTTGGTTTTTCGGGTCGGGTCAGTTTTTGACAGGTCTAACTCTGATGATAGGAATCAATTATAAACTGACCATAAGAGGTTTAATTTCCTAATGTGGGACAAACCAAATCAATAAACCATTTTCCAAATTCCGTAGTGTTACATAAGTTATTATAACAGTATGACTAAATAATTAGAGCGGTAATAATGAGAAATTTGGGGCCTACCACCGTCTTATTGACCAGTGACAGCCCTTAAAACAAGGACTCAGGGGATAGAGTGTTTCAGAGAGAGAGAGGGGGAGAATACTTCAAGCAAGAGTTAGATCTAACTAGTTTCCTACTGTAGATTCCACGGATGGTCTCTATAACGGCGGACGCGCGAGTCATGCGATGATTGCACTAGGATAGGAGTCGCCACCAAACAATTGTGGGGTGTTTGGAAATCATGCAATGCGATCTTGTTCCTTGTTACCGAGGGACTACGTAAACGCTGGGTGAGTCTGTACCCATTGAGCATAAACGCTTGAGTAGCGAGTCATGCCAAGTACAAAACACTTTCGCGAATCGTTTAGCGAAAGGGACAAAACCGAGGGACGTAAGGAACAAGATGCGCATTGTGTCGTACGCCAATATGCAACCTACGGACCGCAAGACTGGGTTCGGGGGTGACGGTACTTGTTGGGAAGCCATAAGACACCCAACCCCGCCCACGTATAGTGGCCTCTACTAGTTGAATTATTGTTTACAAGTCGTTGAGAAGTTAAGCCATGCAATTTTACACTCATTTACAAGTTATATACAACCTAGTAAATTAGCTAAGTTGGTTATTTAGCAAATATACTAGATCTTTGGTCGCAACGTTGTTAAGATTGATTAACGGTCCCTAGCTACCAATTTGTCCAAGCGCTTTGCACTATGTGTGTTAGGCGTGATTCATGTAATTCGTTTTAGATCTAAATCTTGTTTAGGCAAAATATAAATCTAGGTCGAAAGCAATAAATTGCGTACGTAAAGAAGGGGTAAGAGATGAGAATAAAGTAAAAAGATGAGTTTAGAAAAGAGGGGGTGCCCTCGGGACTTACGTGTGTCCGCGATACCAGTACTTGCTCTACTACGTTTCGAGATCGTTGTGTTGATCCTTAGTATGCGTCGTAGGGGCTAGAAGTGTTCGTGAAACGATGCGTTGCTCTTCGAACGTAGGTGTGAGAGGAGCTTTGTTTGTGTTGTGTCTTGTGTCTAGCGGTGCCCTAAAGTTTAAGGCCGCCTTAGGGTTTTGGTGTTGTGTTAGGGTTTTTATGTGTAGGTTGCTAGGGTTTTTGGGTTGCTAGGGTTTTTGTGGTGGCTAGGCTTTTGTAGTGGTTAGGGTTGTTGTGGTGGCTAGGGTTTTTGTGGGAGAATGGGAGAGATGAGGTGACAGAGTAGCAGAGAAAATGGTGTGAGAGGTGTGTGGAATGAGGGGGATGGAGAGGTGTATTTATATTGTGGAGATGTAGAGCTGGCAAAATGTCGTGTTCGTGTCCGTGTCAAAAATAAACGGGTTGTGAAACCCTTGACACTAACCCAACCCGATTATTAAACGTGTCGATAACCCTTGACACTAACCCGACCCATTTATTAAACGTGTAACACGTTAACAACCCGCCTAAAAGAAAAGTTCACAAAAACTACATTTTATTAAAGAAAAATTGTAAAATTAAAGCTATTGTATCCATGTAACTCATCATTAATAATAAAGACTTGTTTAAAAAAGAGTAATTTCCACAGTTAGATTATTTGAGTTTTAATTTGGGCTCTATACCACTTAAAAAAGTCAAGGAAATCATACGAATTGACAAGAATATCATATCAAATACAAATAAACGGGTCAATTCGTGTTTGTTTCGTGTCAAAAACTTCAACACTAACCCAACCCATTTAGGTAATAGTGTTAGACGTGTTGACCTGTTTAATTAAACGGGTTGGAAACTCCCAACACTAACCCGGTATTTTCGTGTTCGGTTCGTGTCGTGTCAGCTTTTGCCAGCTCTATGGAGATGCTAGGGTTTTAGGGTAGAAACCTAGGCTAGCCGACCACCTAGGGTTTCGTGCATCAAGCCCACGATGGCGTGCGTCTGGCGCACCTAGTGTGCGCCTAGCGCCCGTGCGGACTGGCTTGCGCGACTGTTTTGTAACGATCATATCTCACTCGTGTATGGCTCAAATAAGGCGTATGACCTATCGTTGGAAAGCTATGACAATTAAGTTTCTTATGACGGTTTATTTTCAATCCATTTCCATATAGTTTAGGAGTTATTACTATTTCAAGTTGAGGTTGTGTGTTTGAGGAGTTGAAGTGGGTCAAACTCTTCTTTTTTGCAAATGGGCTATTGATGGCATGGTTTTGGGTTGAGACGCATTTGCTAACGGACTCACAACAATGGTGGTTCACATAGTAGAGCAAGTAGACGCAGTTCACGGTATAATGTCCTTTCATCATCGGACATTTGGGTAGGGACAAATGCAGGTATCTACAGAAGCCCCACTTTGACTGAGGCTTGGACAAGGCGAAAGTCAAAGTATTGAATCGTGCAAACGGGCTGTGAATGCACGTGGAGGGTCGTTTAAGGTCCATTCGACCGCCGATGCGTTTTTAGTGGTTCGCCAACCAATTAGAGGACATACCTGCCGTGTATAGTTGGTGCAACTGTGGAAGATGTTTAAGGCCGGTGCGACCGTAGGATAGCATTGTGGAAATTGTTGCTTGTACTTGTAGTGGCTTCTGATTGTCGGAAGTGGATCCGATGTTACTTGGTGTTTATGTCAATGCTTAAGGTCAGTGCGGCCGCTGATTGCTAGTAGTGATTGTTTATACTTATATCGGAGGTGGGTCCGAGTTGCTTGATCAAGGTGGAGTTAGGTCCACTGCTGTTGATGGTATTTGGCTTGAGATGTCGTAAGTGGGTCTGACGTTGCTTGATCATGGTGGATTTAGGTCAACTGCTGTTGATGGTATTTCGCTTGAAATGTCGAAAGTGGGTCCGACGTTTGCTTGATCGTAACGGAGGAAGATGCGTGATCTTGCTCGATCTTTGATGGATTGACATTGTCGAAAGGAGCCCCCACGTTTGCATGAGTGGGGAGATCATGGAGTGATACGTTAGGATTTTGAGTGCTATTTTATACGATTTATACGATAATTAGGAGATGATTATGTTGATTATTGGTTCACATTTCATAGTATTGGTTTTGTAATGTTTTGATAGAAAATGTGGCAATTGGAATGAGTTTTGAGCTGATTTGCGGAAAGATCGACTTTGAAGACTCATATCTCTCAAACTACATGGAATTTTACTGTTAAACTATTTGGAGATGAAGCTTCATGATCTAAGCTTTCGGGGAAGTGGTTATAAGCCTTATTTGGCCAAGTAACGAAGGAGATACAACTGTTTGAAAACTGCCTGAAGAACCTGCAGATGAACTGCGCCCGCGGCGTATCAGCCGCGCCCGCGGAAAGTACATAGTGCGCAAACTGAAGATCAACCGCGCCAGCGGCGACCCCAGCCGTGCCCGCGGATGTCAGCGCCGGACTTCCCAAAACTGTTTTACTTCCTAATTTTATTCCTAATTTCTTATTTAGTATAAATAGCAAACTTAAAACCTTTGTAAAGGGATTCAATCTTTCAGTATTCATTGTAACCGTCGGTACTTCGTATGGAGAACTAATCCGTCCGTTCTTAGTTGATCTAATCTAAGTTGCGATTCGAACCAATTGTGATTTCTTAATTCCTTTGTTTACTCTTAATTATTGTTAATCGTCTCGTATGCATGTTTATGAATTGTTTTCTCTAGATTAGCTTCCTAGGGTTTATAATTCAACACTTAGCCTCTTTAATTAGCGAGTGTTTAATTAACTTGGTAAAAGTAAGAAACTTAATCTAGTAATTTGTATGAGGATCATCGTTATTAGATTAAGGAGAGGATTAACTTAATCGGCAAAGCATAGACTGAGTTGGATGTGCGCCCGATTCTCTACTGATATTGATCTCAACTTAATGCTGTTATTGAATTAAATCTAAACGAGTGATTTAGGTTATTCATTAATTAGGGTTA
>JBBYHQ010000014.1:2368151-2381766 GCA_038382645.1 Spergularia azorica
CCGGGTAATCTCGAGGGCAGAACGCCTCAGAGTCATTGACTCATTGGAAATCTCTCTTAGTCTTTACCTTAATCATGGCAGGTGTACTAATAAGATTTTTGTTCCCATTTTCAACTAGTTCTTTTACTTTTCCACGGGGTGTTACAACACAATTTTAATTTATTGGAAATGGTTTGATTTGCAATTAGTTATATAAATACTTAACACACTGCAGTATACATGATATATACAGTGGACATATCAACCATGTTGACTGTACAATAGTATGAACAACGAAGTCCAACCGTGTTGACTGTGCAATAATATGAACAACGAAGAGATGTATCAGACTGAGATTCAGTTAGATAACTACACCAGATCCAAATAACTACAAACTAAGAAACACATGGTTACGTCATCAAATGCAATGAACATAACAATAAAATAAATTTGGCATAAAAATAATTGGTCTCGTATCTTTTTTTTTGTTTTTTAAAAAAAAAATGGCATAAAAACAATTAGTTTCATAGATAACTGCACCGACGCGTTTAACTTTATGAAATAGTAAATCGAAATAATAAAAAATTAGAGTAGTTAGATTGTACTATTAATATAATCTGATTTTTTTAATCCATATCCAGACCTATTAATCTTAGCCCGGCGTTAGAAGTTTAGGGTCTGTTTGGCCAAGCTTCAACTTCTCCAGAAGTGCTTCTCAAAAGTAGTTCTGGAGAAACTGTTTCTGGAGAAATTATTGAGTGTTTGGTAAATTTATTTTAGAAGTGCTTCTGAGAAACAGAAACAGATTGATAGCTGTTTGGCCAATTTGCTCCGTAAAAAGAAATTAAAATAGTAAAAATATAAAAATAAAAATAAATGAAAACCACACTCATCCAATCCCCAAAAGCATGTCTTTTACTCTCCTCTACCCACCCCCTTCCCCCTCCCCCTCCCCTGCCACCGCCGCACCACCGCCGACCCTCACCCAAACCCACCATAGCTCCGACGTCCACCACATTCCAAGATTACCCAAGATATCAACCTCTAAAGTACGATTAAAAACACCAACAGCAGCGGCAAACGCAGGCCCCAAAGAGACGACACCAGTATGACGAAGAAGCTTAGACTGCAGGTCAGCAGACTGAAGTCGCGACGCTAAAAAGCATAATGGACAGCATCCCCGGCCGTATAAACACCAAGCCCTCCGAGCGAAAAAGGTAAGGTAGCGAGCCTTCACTGCCAGTCACCAAAACTCGGACCAGAAGCAACGACGATACGCTCTAAGGAAGAGCGAAGGACCGCATCAAAAGCTAGCCGGCCCGACTCAAAAATATGCGGCGCACAAGTACGCAGGGCGAAATATAGCTTAGAAACCCCAGTGCAAGCCTGAAGAAGTAACAACTCGTTATGAGGATCGTTAAGCGTAGCAACCGCATCCATGAGCTCAATGGTCTTAGCCACCCTCTGCATAACCATAGAACTGCAAAACTCAAAATCAACACTGACAGGCCCACATAATAACTTGACCCCGAGTAGAGGCCTAGCAATTTTAGGGGGGAACACACCAACAAGCCGGCTCCGCGGATCCTCCGTAGGCCAAAAAACCTCAGTTTTATCAACATTAAGGTGAACACCCAAACGAGGACCCTCTGTCTGAATCAGCTCTATAAACCGACCTACAACCAAGGTATCACCGACGACAGTGCCATCATCCAAATACCAAGCCTGCAAACACAAGTCAAAGGAGTCTCTAATCTTACACGCCAAAGGGTGCAACACTAGAGCAAAAAGCAGCGGGCCTAGGGGGTCACCCTGCTGCACCCCCTGACACGACAAAAGAGTGTGATCTCCATAATATAATCGAGCAGGGTTAGTGTAACAGAACTCTACCCAACGAGCAAGAGCGGGGCAGCGAAGACGAACCTTCTGAAGCATAGCGGTGCGATCCACCATATTAAAGGCATTCCGAAAATCTACCAATAATATCGAAATACCCACCTCGTCTCCACGACCCTCAACCAAGCGGTTAAAGCATGTAAGATCGCCTCACTGCCCCCAGACACACCCACACCAAACTGAAGGTCCGCGAAATAATCACTCAAAGAAGGACCCAATAAAGAGGCCCCCACCTTGGAGACCAAACGCCGCCACACCTTACCCACCACAATAGGGCGAATACCACCGCCCGGCTTAACTAATGGAGTGAGTGGCGCACTAGCTACAAAGGGACCCAAAACAGCAGGACACTGCCCATCTAGAAAGAGGTTAACCACGCGAGTGATCGAGGCAAGCAACTCATCAGAAACTGCCACAGCGGCCCCACTCAGACAGTCCATAAGATGCTGAGCACGCAAACCGTCACGCCCACAAGAAGTACCACGTGGAAAACTCCTAATCCGAACTAGAACAAGAGCAATCGGAGCATCTAAATGAGGCTGGTCGACAGGTAAGGCAAGCAATGATGGCCCAGGAGCAACGGGGTGTTTAGCTTGCAAATCTTCCAACGTAGCAGCAGAGCATGGAGCAATGCCCGAGGATGAAAGAACACGAACCGCCGCAGTAAAATGACCATCAGCAACCTTACGCCTACACTGCATGACATTACGCTCACTCATCTCCAGGGCCTCATCATCAACATCCAACAAAGGAGGCGAATACTCAGCCAAAGTATCCTGAATAAGCTGCCACATGCCCCCAGGCTCGGCCCATGCGCGATCAGCCCGAACAATAAACTCCTCCTGCAAACGGCGTCTAGTAGCAGACCGACGCTCACGACAACTCCGCGGTGAAAAAGTCCTTAGTGTACACAGCGGCAACACAAACAACTGAACCCAGCCAGAGATATCATCAGGTCTACTAACAACCTTGTCAAGTGCCCCCTTGAGTACCCGAGAAAAACTCAAACGACACTTCGGAGGGATAGACTTAACCGTGCGCAACCGTTTATAAAGCAAACGGTCGAGGAGAGCAACATCAAAACCCGAAGACAAATCCCCTGCAGCAACATCTACAGGCTGTGAGGCAGGGACAAACGGTCTGTTCAAATTATAGAGAACAAAACGAACAACCCCATCGCCAGTATCTGCGGGTCCCACAAAATTATACCTACTACCATGACGACACTTAGAGCGAAAAGTGTGGGTCTTGAAACAATCACCACAAAGCCAACGACTCATACGTCTGAAAGTGGACTCGGTCTCATCAAAAAGAGTCAAAGAAGTCGAAAGAGCATGTTTAGTGACATCAAGTGCGGCACCAGTAAAATGATGACTATGCAAATGACCCACCAACGAACTCTGAGCAAGACCCCGCCCTCCATTATTCTGACACTCGCTAAGGCAAAAAAGAGGGCACCGAAACCTCACAGTCCCAGACATACAAATCGAAAAAGACAAAACAAGAGACAACCCAAAAGAAACAAAAAAAGAAAAGATCAAAACCAACCCAAAAAGGCTAAAAAAAGGACCCCTGCCAAACAAAGAACCCCCACAAACCCAAGTCCCCCACGCGGCCAAGGCTCAGACCGGCGAGGGACAGGGTGTCAACCGCAACGGCCAACAACCCCCACGGCGGCAAGCGAAACCAACATCCCCACCGAATCAATAACCCAGCCAACACCAAACCGACCCGAAGATGGGCCCTCCCAGCGATCGGCCGGAAAACCCCCCCTCCCCTTTCCCGTGGAAAGAAAAGAAACCCCCTGTCACAGATGGCGATGGAAGATGACGACGATTTGTAAGTGTGATGATCGTGTTGGCGAAGGTTGAAGACGTTGAAGATTGATCGGCGAAGATTGATCCAATGGTAGAAGAGCGATTGATCGGCGATTGATCGACGATTGATCGACGGTTGATCGAGAGGATCTTCTTCAAAATTAATTGAGGCACATTCAATTAATTTAGCAAAACCCAAATTAATTTGGTCGAACCACACCAACCCAGACAAATTGATTTCCAATTGAAATCAATTTCTGATTCCCAGATGTCGATCCCGATGTCCGTCTCCATCGTCGGCTCCTCTGCTCCGGCTGCCTCGTCATCGTCGCCGTTCGACCTGGGCTCTTCACCGATCGTTCCCGGCTTCCAGACGCCTCAAAGCTCGCGTAGACCGCTCGGAGTGGTCTCCTCGTCCCTTCGCACGCCACCTGGCTTCTCAGCCCCACCGGTGTCGTCGCCCAACGGACGATTTCCGCCGCCGCCGCCGTCGACCTCTGCTACGCCCCTCCTGTTACAGGGCTTTTATCTGGGAGGTGCGACGACTGCTCCGGTAACCTCGTCGGCGAGCGAATTCGGTATGCCTTGGGGATCTACGCCCACCTCTGCCCTTGGGTATCTCTCGGCGACGCCCACTGTGCCGGCCATGTCTGCGTTTTCGGCATCGTCGTCCTACCCGAGTACTGGTATGTCTTCGTCTTCGTTTGGTTTGGTTCCTAATTTGGGGGTTTCCGGCCCGCTTCTGCCTTATAATGCTATTGGATCAAGTATGCCCTCCTTCCCCCACATGATTAATATAAAGAGTTATGTTACGATTGAACTTAAAACTGCTGAAGATTACGCCTCTTGGCGTACTCAATTCATTGCTTTTTTAATTTCACAACAATTGAGTGGTTTTGTTGATGATTCATTGCCTGCTCCTTCTGCTTATATGGTATCAGAGGTTTAGGTTTTCAATAATAAAACCCTAAACTAAAGTTCCTAGTGTTGTGCTTCCGTGCTTCCGGCCGGAGATTGAAGTGGCCAGGCTCCTATTGATATACTTATTAGTTTCTTTACCCAATAAAAAAATCCCACCACTTTTTAGCCATAGGCTTGATACGTTGGGATTCTTATAATCTTGCTTTATTTTCTAATATCAATTTCCAACTTCCTCCACGCTCTACGGTGCCAGATCTGTCATTGACTTTTTGTTCGGTCTCAACGTCGCCCTCGCAAAAGGCCAGTTGTCATACCGGCAACCACCACAACTCTAGCCCTGTCAACCCCGCCGAGTCTTGCGCCCACTGATCACCACTGACCGCGTTGCACAGCCCTGGGCATGCCGCCTTGCCAGGTTTGCCGCTCCATACGCATGTCGAGTAGTCCACGATGACACTCACGCCTCTCAGTCGCCATTGGTGCTGCTGCTTTCATCGCTCCTGCGCGTGTCGTCGATTCGGGGGTAGTCTATTGCCTCGCACAAGGGTCCGTCTACAGTGGTACATGTTGTTTATTTGTGGTTGTATTTATTTATCATCAAGTCTCTGTTTCTGGATCCAGCCGAAGCGTCCGTTATCCTACCGTTCGACTGCGGATGAGTAATAGAGGATATATTAGAAATATTGTATTAAGAATATAATAGGAATATTCTAGGTCATAGTGACCCCTGGAAGCCCATTCGCCCATGTGTCTAATAGTGATTTTATCATTTTCTCTCTCCTTTTGATCCATCTTCCTTAGTTTTGGTGCTTAAACGAAAGTTCAACAATTTCCTATATTTTAAAATCAATCTCCTGTTACACTTTAAGTTCGACTTCAACTACTATGTTAAAGTCGAAACTTTAAACTTTTAATGGTTCGTAAACTTGGGTTTTATGAACCGTACCCCTCGCGTTTTGGTTTATTGAGGACACAAACCCACTTTTTATGTGTAGAGAGGCGGAACTCACTGTAATAATACAAAAAATTAGGATGGTTATGCCGCGTGCAAGGCTAAAATATTAATAAAATTTATACGAACTTATCTATATAAATGATAACAAGTTGACAGTGGAAGACTGATTGTGAAGTCAAGTTTACAAAAACCAACCCAATTTGATAACAGACATAATTGATTCAGTTGTCTAAAACGACGCAACAATTACTCAAAAGCTAGCCCCATGATATGCATCGACGTCCATGCAACAATTTAATTCAAGTAGACCTGCCAACTGCATCATCACAGAATGATACAAGCCCCAAAATAGGGTAGGGGCAAAACCCAAAACATAGAACGTCAGCAAAGGCCTGAGTAAGAACTCACAAGCATACTGAACAATAAGGACAACAAGATACGCGCCTTCATGGCGCGTAACTAATCAAGCAACGCTTAGACAAAGAAAGCCAAGTATATGATCGTAACGAAAGCTCAAAGCCGAGATTCAATCAGTTCAATATCTCAACTATTATAAGTTCCAGTTTCGTGATTGGGTCCTACCCCAACGCGCCACTAGAGCTCCGAACCTCCTTATAGACCCGAGTGTGATTAAATTAATTCAATACCAATATCCCAAATTGTACTCTATAAAACGTACACATATATTACATGGCTAATAGCTAATAACCCAAGTAAATTAAGCACCTTAAACTCAAACTACATAACCAAATCACTAATTTTGCATGAACAAATTGAAAACCACTAGCTATTTCACTAGCTAATATCCCTGACCATCAACAATGCCACACGACAATAATAACAACAACAACCTACGATAGCACCCTCAAAACAGAGCCCAAGATGTATACACTCTGCCCCGACAACAAACCACAGCAACTACACAACTAGCGGCAAGGACGACATAACCAGAAACTATGACAACAACGACAACCGAGACTGCCCAAAACAGAGCCACGACGCGTCTAAAACAGGGCCATCAACGACGCCAAAGCATGGCCCCTGCACTTATGCCCAGCCGCAGTTGCAACCACTACGGCAGCCTACAACAACACCAAACACCACCATAACAACAGCAGATACAACCCCAACACTACCATAACAGCCCAACCATATTAACACGATACTAACGACGAGCCAAAACGACCCAAAACAGTGCTAACACAATCCTCGTAAAACCATCAAATCCAACCCAAATCCAACTCATAAAAACAACCTATGTTCTTCTGATAACCTTACTAATCATTAATATGAAATTTAAAACAAATATAATCATACTAATCAAGCTTAAAACAATCATATAATCAAATTCGACATCGGTACGACTTGAACAATAGGAGAAGACATTTATACCGTTATGTAGAGGACAAAGAGGGGAATTCAATGACATAACTTTCGTCAAAAACCGAGCTAAATTCAGGAAGGAATAAGCAAATGAATTTGACGTTATATGAGGGGCGAAATGGCCTTAAGAAATGAAGATGACGATGTGATTTGGCGGCGGAAATGATATATATAGGGTAGATTACTTAGTTTTGAAGTAAGGGGTAAAACGGTAATTTCATATTTAGATAGTTACTTTAAAAAACAATTATTTTACTTAGTTTATAAAACAAATAGAAATCGTTTCAAAATTCCGAAAATCATCATACTGATTCCCAAGCAAATCGTAAATATTCTAAATTCAATATAATTAGTAACACCCTAATTAATTTCCCAAACTTATGGGGTGTTACACCCACATTGATTTAAATTCGTTTTGACATGCTTATTGTTGGGTTAGGCCTAACCTAAATTATTAACCCAAATTGATCTATGATTAAGACACATTTCACGAGTCTATTTTTTTTTTAAATAATATAAATTTAGCATAAGATTCAAAAAATAGTTTCTTATCTTGGGGTTATTTTAACATCAGAGTATTAATTTAAGTAGTTTAATGCATTAAAAAGTATTTTAATCTTATAATTTTAACAAACATGTGAGATTGTTTATTCTTTAGTAGTAAAGGACCCGTTTGTCTTTCTAAGTCGAACTCGTTATTGAACTTAGTCATATTATTTCACATGTTCAAAAGTCTTCAAATTAAAGCAGTAGTATTGTTCTTGTTGGAGTGGCTAGGGGGATCTGCAAATTGTTAGTTAATATACATACACGGCCCAAATTAAGCTATCATCTTTCAAAAAAAATTGATCAACACAAATCATTCTTTGGGTCCCGTTTGATAGGATTGCATCTTTCTCATTAGTTATGATCTGAATGAATCTTGTCTGGATCTATTGAAAATTCAACTGTACTTCTACGAATTATACCAAGATACAGACATGAACAATTTCGATCTGATCTGATCTGATTTGAATAACTCTTATCTAATAATTAACCCTCTTATTAAGTCATATTAAACAAAAGCTTAGTCATTGTACATCGCCTCCTCTTAATATTAAAATGAATATAGATTACAGATATGATTGCATTGTTTTATAGCTTAAATTATGTTAAAGAATTTGTTCCTTAATTATGTACCAGGAACCTCTATTCACAAGATTCTCTTTGACCTGCATATTTTTGGGTCTAATCTTATCAAACCCATTGACTAGATAAGACCCATGATTTGACAAAATAAATGGAATTAAGTGCAAAAATACATAAGAGTAAGATAATATTTCAAAAACTAATTTTGGCATATTAGCCCGTATATTATTTCGGAATATCTTTACATATATTTTAGTAACCCCTGCAATTCTAAGCATATTTTTTATTCCAAGAATAAAATGTCTTTGGCCATGTGCGATTCAATTTATTAAACAATGTTTTCATATCAGAATAAATTTATTCAAATCAGATTAATTTCATTCAAATCAAATCAAATCACAATTATCGAACATACAATAAATGAATCAAGTCTACCTTTTGTTATTAATTCGTCTAAATGTAGTGGTCGTTTGGTTGCATAAGGAATTTGGAATTCCATGGAATTCCCATGCAATTTCTCTTCCTATGAATTTCTAATTCATGGGAATTTCTCAAAGTTGTTTGGTTAGATGTAGGAAGCAAATGATGTCAGGACACAGCTAAGAGTAAAACACTAAGTGGTCGTTTGGTTGCATGCGTGAATTCGTAATTCGCATAAGGTATTACTTCCCAGGAAATAATTTTATGGGAATTTCTCAAAACTATTTGGTTACATGTAAGAAATGAACTCGCACATGAATTTTCAATTACCAAGTGGGGGCTACGTAAGTCAATCCCTCCATTTTATAGGAATTGGAAATTCCAACGAATTCTGAATTCCCATGATTTTGGACAACCAAACAACTCCACATTTTCTAATTCAGAATTCCCATGATTTTGTTTGACAACCAAACGACCACTACTATATGTTTATGCTTCTAATGATCACCAAAATTTCTCTAATTGCGCTCCCTCCAAATCATATAAATGATAACACATCAATATTTTGTCCTATACTCGTATATGTTTGATTTTTTAAATATACGGCTTAGATGATAATCCATTTTCTTATTTAGCCACAAAAGAGATGTGATTAAAAAAGATATAATAACATAATATAAAAATCAGGAACATGCGTTTAGAGTTGTTAAATACTTCACCAACCCGTAAATCGACCGAGTTCGAATCCCTTTTACTGGGTCATGAATAAGTAGTTTATGACCCGTAACCCATATCGACATGAATTCATTTTGACCCGTATACCTTTGGGCCTAACCTGGCCCACTGTGTTCGATCACAGAATTAGACATGAAGACAAACCAAAGACAAAACTAAACCCAAAACTGCATATATGAGTTTAAGTACTCTTTTTTCTTATTTCATCAAATCCAAAAAGATGATTATTAAGATATTATTAACCCATGTTTAAAATTTGAAAGATGATTATTAAGATGTTATTTTTTACTCACATTGGTTCTTATGATAAGAGTGTAAGAACTAAAAAATCAATAATAATTTACAAGAAGTTGGTGCGGAGTCGAGATACGATCTGAGCCCTCACACCCTTTGCTATGAAAAAAGTAATCCTAGTAAATATATGATCTGCAGCCTGCGCACCGATATCCTGCATCCTGAGGAATTGCTGGATCCGCTTAAGCAGAGCAACAACTGTGGGCTCCAACTCCCCCAAAGAGGAGAAAGAGAAGGGAAGGAAGCCATAACTCAAAGCAGCGCACCTAACCTCATACTTAGCACGCTAAAATATCGGGTTGCACGTACGTAATCATGTGCTAAGCCGAGTTCCCTAACCCATAACATGATTAAATTCATCAATTATCATTCATTCATAAACTTGCTTTATATTACTCACAACACTCAAAGGACGTAGTAAGTATGAACTTACGCTCTTAGCTATCCCGAACTGCTCCATACCGCGAACCAAGCATCCAAAACCTCGATGAATCGGCCTCCAACGAACCATATAATCATGGGACATCAAATTCCTATACATCAGTATTTAACTCACCAAAATTCTCCCAAAGAAACCAAGTATAACTTGTCCAAATCGAATATAACAATAGGCTGCACCCTCTTCATGATTCAGAACACATGACTGCAGTTTAGATGCTCATTTGGGAAAGAATTCCTCATTATTTAGATACAACACCAACTTCACATTATAAAAATTCCTCTTAGGAGTATTTCAACACATTAAACTTCAACTTTCATTCACTATTCAAGGATTTATAGCCCAAATACCACAACTGCTCCAAAACAGAGTACCATATGCGCATCCAACTTCTAGGGACAATAAAATGATCATAACGACAGGTTTTCAAGCATTACAAAAGCCTAAAATTAATGTCTTGAAATTAAGTTCAACTTAGGGTTTTTTTTCGATTAAATACATGAAGAAATGATACTGTTATGATCAAATTACGAAGACCTTATGTTCATGAGACTAGCAGGCAAGGCAACGAAACAAGGGTTTACTTTAGAATATGGTTCGGGCAACTAAATCATAATGAAAATAAAATTAACCAATAGGGGTTTATTCCAACATATCGTAAGAGTAAATAGAAACAAGAATCAAGGATTTATCTTACCAAATGAAGGATATATGACCAATATACCAAAACTGGTCCAGAAAAGAGTTCAGAAAGACACCGGAACTTGAAGAGCAATTTACGCGATCATAATGAATAAATTTGGGCTTGAACTCTTCTGTGAATTTGTATATAGAAAATATTAGTTGAATTTAGGCTTTCGTTTCACTTAATTCCGATAAGAAACGAACGAGAAAAGCCAGATAGAAGTTGAGGCTTCTGCAGATACTTTCCGCGGCAAGCAGGCAGCTGCGTGTGCAGTCCTTATGCACGAATTTTGGCGAGTAAGCGGATGGTTTGGGGTCCAATTAGATACCAACAGAAGGCATGATCATCTAGGATTGATCTCACACTCTCGGCATTTCGTAAACGAAACAAGATCGGTTTCTAGTCCCGACACTACACACAAACTTCTAAAATTGTGTAGATTGAGATTGTGTAAGTTGAGAATGAGCTTATAACTTGTGCCATTTGACTTCATATGAACCAAGGAAAGCTCCTCAAATAATATAATGGAACAATCACAATTTTGTTCCGGGTTTACGTTAAAAGATTACTTAGCGACTAAGAAAACGTTTTTTCACGATTAAGAAAGCTATCAAAACGACAATGGATTGAGAAAGTAACCGGACATTCCTTAAGTAATAGCTCCTCAATAAACTTAATGGTATCATCTAATTCGACAACCGAGATCTCTAATTGGAGACTAGTAGAGTGATTAAGGAACCGGCTATTACAGGGAGGAGAGGAGAGAGAAGAGGAAATGAGAGGAGAGAGAAAATATGATGGATTTGGGTTTGGGTTTGGGTTTATTTTTATTTTTCCTTTTATTTAAGTTTTAATCTAAACTTTTGATCTAGGTAAGATGGAGGGTTGAGATTACTTCTCACTTCTCACAAAATTAACACTTCTCATTTGATAGATTTCTTATATATATATATAGGTAAGAACTTTATATATACATGAACTTAGGAACCAATCTCAACCACTAGATCTCGCTAATCTAACGACTGAAAAGCGGTGCGCCTCATTAATGGCAATTTTCGTAATTTGGTTAATAAAGCTTTTACATCCCTTTAAAAAAAAAACTAGTTTTTCAGCCCGTGCAATATTGCACGGGATCTTATACAATTTGTAAGTTGTGAATTTGCTTTTTAAAAACTCGTGACCCGCTACTTACGGTAATGAACACATTACTTTTTAGTTATGAAACCGTTTTTTTATGACCTATGATCCATATCAATCCGAACTCGTTTTAATTTGAACAAATATCTTTGGGTCAAATCTGACCCAACCCGTAGACCCGTGATTGAGTTCAGGCCAAATGAAGCCTAAACGTGTAAGAAAATACAAAAGTAGAATAAAGTCGTAGTTAAGCAATCCCAAAACACGTTCAGAATGGATTGTAGTCAAATTAGAATTTACCTACACTCATAAAGTTCCTGCCCCATGTATCTCATAGACGTAGTGACCAATGGGTATATTTGGAGACTTTAATCGTGGCCGAGTTTCGGAATTCACTCGTAAATAAGGGTTAGAAATTCAAAAGTGTGCATACGTCTTAATGGTTAAATTTACGTATAAGAAATTTATTGACGTGTATTTGTTGTTTATTTTAGCGAATTTTAGTTCCCTACTAAAAAGAAAAAAAAAAAAAAAGATGTCACATAGTCATCAACTCCTGCAAATTTTACTCGTTAAGTTCAAGGTCAACGCTCAATAGTGAGTACATTGTAGTAAAGTCACCATGATTGGACATAAACTCACGGTCGAAATGTTGACCCATTGGTCAATCTTAACGCTACCTGGTTATGGTCAATTTTTTTAAAGTTGTGGCCGCCACTGCACACATATAATAAAAGAAGGGTCATCATGGTACTCATGGTCTCGAGACCATGATATAATCTCTTGTATCCTCTCAATTAGAGTTTAGGAATCTGTTTATTGTAAAATGTAAAATGAATTGAACCAACATCGTACCCACTAACTCAAACTGATCTATCTCACGCACGCTTGTATATCATGAACCCACTTTTGGATTGTGAATCGAGATATAATGATCAAAACTTACTTTGTTGGGAAAATAAAAGTGTACTCCATATTTTTGTTTCTATGTTTATTTTTATCTTATTTGAGATAATTTGTAAACCAATTTGGATAATATGTAGGGTGGTGTGTAATGATCATACAAATAATGAATTAATAAAATTTCTGAAGATTCGGTTATTGTATACTCCCTCCGTTCCAGTTCAAACGCCCCGAGCGTTTTTTGTAGTGGAATAAGAAAAATTGATATAATAAGTTGAGTGGGGTAATATTAGGAGTGGCTGTCTTCAGCTCGTGCCGTAAGGTGTTGGGTTAAGTCCAGCAACGAGCGCCTTGGGAGGGGAACAACAGCTGGAAACGGCTGCTAATACCCCGTAGGCTGAGGAGCAAAAGGAGGAATCCTGAGGAGAGAGAATGTGGGGATTAATAAAAGTAGGAGAAATAGTGTGAGAGATTATATAATAATTTAATAAAAGTAGGAGAGAGAAATATGTCCCAAAATAGATGGGGAGTTTGAAGTGGGACGTCCCAAAATAGAATATGGGGCGTTTGAACTGGGACGGAGGGAGTAGTTTTTTATTTAAAGATTTTGATTTTTTTTTATTTGGTAAGAATTTTAGTTAATTTGTTTTCGAAAATATTGTCTCCTGTTTTGCTGAAAGATTATGCACATTTTAGGGGATCATTTCATTTGTTTACCTAATCAATATTTCGTTTGAATTTTGGTACGAAAAAATATTTAAGCTTTTAAATAAAACGTCTATGTTAATTGATATTACTTCCTAATACAATTACACCTTGTCTAAAACGCGCATTTTTATTGGTGGCTTATACATGGTCAATATTTTGAATGAAGAAGAATCATTCACATATTTCTTTGTAATATATATAGATTATTACAATCC
>JBBYHQ010000014.1:2383761-2395519 GCA_038382645.1 Spergularia azorica
AGGGAGATCCTCTCTCACCCTACCTTTTCATTCTCTGCATGGAGGTTCTTTCCCGCAATATCCATGGTGCTTGTGATGATGGCTCTTGGAAGCCTTTTCGCCTTCCTAGGAGCGACTTGTCCATCTCCCACCTCTTTTTCGCCGATGATCTCATCATCTTCGGCGATACTTCCCCGACCACCATTGATTGCGCCATGGACACCTTGAACTCTTTGTTCTCCCAATCTGGCCAAAAGATGAACTCTGCCAAAAGCAAACTGATCATCTCCCGCAACACTTCGACCCAGGACATTTCTTACCTTCAGAGTACCCTTGGAATCCAAGCTAGTTCTGACCTAGGGACGTACTTAGGATTTCCCCTCTCTGCCAAACGTCCCAGTAAAGACCATTTCCAGAAAATCATAGCTAGGGTTCAAGGGAAACTCTCCTCTTGGAAAACTTCTACCCTTTCTAAAGCCGGGAGAGCCTTGCTTATTCAGACCACTCTCACCACAATCCCTTGGTACACCATGCAAGCCATTGCCTTTCCTTCCTACGCTCTCTCTGCCTTAGACTCGATTTGTGCTAAATTCTTTTGGGGCGACAAACCCGAGAGGAGGGGACTTCACTTGATCTCTTGGGATAAGCTTTGTGGCCCTAGAAACATGGGGGGTCTTGGCTTCCGATCTAATAAGCTCATGAGTCTGGTCTTTATGATGAAACTTTGTTGGTAACTTAATGCCAAATCCAACCTTGCTACCCGCTTCCTTCATCAGAAATATTGTGCCAACAAAGCTGTTCCTACTGCCTTTGGTAAGGGCTCCCACATCTGGAATGATTTAGGTAAAGGCTGGGACCTCTTCTGTCGTCATAGTTTTTGGGCTCTTGGCAAGGGGGATGTTGCCTCCTTTTGGTTTGATACCTGGACCCCTGACGGTCCACTCCGCCGCCATTTCATCGGCCCACTGTCCCCCTCTGACTCTACTCTCTGCGTTGCGGAGGGTCTGCATCAGCTTGATAATTTTAGTGATTTTTTGCCGGCTACCATTGTTCATAGATTAACCCACATGGTACTGCCGAATTTCGGGGAGGACATTTTTTGCTGCAACACCTCCCTCCACACCTTTTTTGATACCTCTTTTGTATATAATGACCTTTGGGAACACACCTACCCCCTTAGTACCAGGAAGGACACTTGGCCTCTCATTTGGTCCCTTCAAACACTCCCCAGGATCCGGTTTTTCCTTTGGCTTGCGCTTTGTGATCGTCTACCCACTAGATCAACCCTCTCTAGGCGTGGTATGGGCTGTGGACCCTTTTGCCCCTTTTGTCCTACCGATACTGAGGACGCCATCCATGTTCTTAGAGATTGCCCTCGTGCTCATGAGGTTTGGTGTGTCTATAATGTCCCCTCTCAATTTTTTGCCGCTAACTTAGTTGACTGGTTCCGCTCTAACCTTGTTGACAACTGTGCTTGGAGTACCACTTTCTCTTTTGTCCTTAGGGCCATTTGGAAACGTCGAAATCTTTGGATTTTTGAAACAAATCCAAAGAACACAACTTCACCCGCCCTTTTTGCTACTGTCCAGCACCAGCTCTCAAACTTTGCCTCTCCCATCCCTGGTCCTAACCAGGAAACCTTCACTCATCTTCCTCACTTCACCCCAGAACACCTAACCTTTCCCCGACCGCACCTCACCTTGATTGTAGATGCCTCCTTTGCTCCAAATTCTGACCTTGCAGGTGTGGGTGGTATTCTTCTCCACCCGAATGGAACCTGGGCAGCCGGGTTCATGACCACTGTTTATGCTATGGACGCTCCTCATGCGGAGGTTCTTGGTATTCTGAAAGCTGCACAATGGTGCAAGGACCACCACAGACATTCGGTTACGCTTCTAAACGACTGCAAGTACATCACTCTAGGCATTCAAGGCACGGAAAGGGTCAAGGACCGATTCATCAATCTTTATAACATGTGCAGGGTATTCATCCGGGACGGAGTGCTAGAGAAGACCCAATACATTTCGAGGATATGGGCTCAAGCTGCTGACCACCTAGCCCGTGAGGCTAGGAGGACCATAACATGTATTCAATTTAAGCATCTTGTAACCCCTCCCCTGATCATACAAATGTATTTTGCTGAGAATGGCGCCTTTGTTCCCCGTTTCAATCCGGGAGAGAATATTGACCCGGGCGGTGCCAATAAGACTGAAGTGGTTGTAATCTAAGACGCTCTTGTAACCTTCTTTTCTTTTTATTTATGCAATGTTTCTATTTGAAAAAAAAAAAAAAAAAAAAAAAAAAAAGATGAGACACAGAATTTTAGGGACTAAATCCAGGGCAAAACCCTCCAAATACAGAGGTAAAACCCACCAACAAAACTGTTGAATTCCACTATATTAAAATAGCACCAGTACAACCACCGTCTCGAATTACAAGTCCGAATTCGAAACACGCTACTAATCAGGAACAAATAAACCACCCCTAGTTTCCGAGTATAATTAATAATCACCAATTAATAATACTCCTAGAGATAAACCACACCTAAATAGATGTACTAACCGATCATGTACTATAGACGAACCTTGTACTGAACCGAGATATGAATCTCAACCGCAAGAGTCGACTTGCGCCCGCAGCTACACTCCCACACCAAGACTTGAACCGTCTTGAACACTCGCTAATACTAGCCCGTGTACGTATTGCTTCTGCCGTGCTGCATATTATGCCAAAGGGAATACGTCCCTTTTTATACCAATTAGCTCAAGCTAATTGAGTTGTCCCTCTTTTTGCATGAATCAAATTCATTAAGTATTGTTAATTTCCCATTAAAGGAACAAGCATCAACTAGCAACTAAACACAAACACAAAAAAAATGAAGAGAGAGAAAGGTAGAGAGCGAAGCTCTGAAAATCAATCTAATTAGAGTGTACGGTGGCTAGATTTGTGAGTTTCTAAGCTGAAATTGATCTTTGCCATGGCTAGATCAAGACCAAAGAAGAAACATCAGGGATCAAAAAAGAGTAGTAAACATAAAAATAGTAAGAAAAATAAGAAAACTGCGCCATCCACCTCAAAATTAGAAAAGTGAGACCAATCAAGGAAATCTGTGGAATTCCGCCTTTGGAGCTGTCAGATATTGACTATGGGGATGAGGATGTAGCTGAGAATCATGAAAAGAATGAGGATTTAGAAGAAACTCGAGGAAATGGTACGGAAGATGAGGGATGGCAGACTGTACGGAAACAGGGGAAAGGTAAAGATCCTATCTTTAACTCAAATCCTGGTAATTCCACCCCTCCCCTTATGGCCTTAACTGCTGATGATGTTAATGAAGGCGTTAATTACTGGAACAATGCTTTGATTTGTTATGTGTTGGGAGCAAACCCTCCGATTGACACAATGAATGGTTTTTTCAATCGAATATGGGGTAAGAAAGGTCTTGATAAAGTGTCTTTGATGCCAAATGGAATATTTGTGGTGAGGTTTAAATCAGTAGAGGAAAGGGATGGTGTGTTGAGGGCTGGGTATCATCTGTTTGATAACAAACCCTTAATTACAAAGCCATGGACAAAAGACCTTGAATTGAGTAAGGGCTGGGTCAAAAAAGTGCCAATCTGGATAAAATTGCTACATTTGGAGTTGAAGTTTTGGTCTTTGACTTGTATACAGAAGATAGCTGGATTGGTGGAGAAATTCATCCATTGTGATGCAGCAACTGCTGATAGAACAAAATTAGGGTATGCTAGAGTCATGGTGGAAGTGGAGGTTGGACAGAATTTCCCTGATTTGCTCAAGTTTTTGGATGAGAAAAGTCAAATGGTGGAGCAATCTGTGGAATATGAATGGAAGCCAGAAATCTGTAGGACTTGTAAAGGGGTTGGGCATAGGGATACTCAGTGCAGGAGAAATCAGAAACAAAAGCAAAATATTCCTGTTAATCATGGTCCCAAACAGAAAACTAAAATGGTGTGCAGGCCTAAGCTTGTGCAGCAGCAGAATATACAACCAGAGAAGAATGGAGGAAATTCTTTTGAGACACCTTTAAATCAGACCACCATTCCTCCTGTGGTGAGCACAGGAAGGCCAGCACAGAGACATTTAGTCTTGGTGCACCAGAATCAAGAGAATCAGGTTTCTGAATGCAGGAATGTCTCTTATGCTGAAATGGTTATTTATGGAAGTGCTGAAATTAGAAGTGGAGAGGAAAATGGTAATGTAGACCATGGTCATGTTGACCATGGCTAGTCTTGCTGTTTGGAACATCAGAGGATTGAATAGCCCAAGTAAACAGAATGACATAAAGAAATTTATGTCTCATCATAAGGTTGGGTTGTTTAGTCTTCTGGAAACTAAGGTGAAGCCTGGCTCACTCAGCAGGGTTCATCTTAATATTTGTAGGGATTGGGCAATTTGTACTAATACCTCATTGCACCCTGGAGGTAGGATTTGGCTACTTTGGGAACCTAATAGTTATCAGGTTTCAATCTTAGGAATGGATAAACAATACATTCACACTGCAGTAAAGGATGTTGCTTCTAACACCAACTTCTCTGCTACTTTTGTGTATGGTTCTAATGATGAGAAGGAGAGGGAGGAGTTGTGGAGGAATCTGATTGCTATGAGTCAGACTATTAATGAAGCTTGGATAGTGTGTGGTGATTTTAATAATGTGCTTAATTACAATGAGAGAATAGGCTCCAAAGTCACTCAAGCAGAGGTTAATGGCTTTCAAAACTGTGTTAGGAACTGTGGATTGAATGACATGAAGACAGGAGGTGCCTTCTTCACATGGAACAACAAACAAGAAGGAGACAAAAGAGTTTTCAGTAAAATAGACAGAGCTTTAATAAATGTGGAGTGGTTGGATACCTTCCCTGACAGTCAGGCTTATTTCCATCCTGAGGGGATGTTTGATCACAGCCCATGTGTGATTAATATCCACAAGGAGAGGAAAAGAGTAAAAACCAGCTTTAGATATTTTAACATGTGGAGTTCTGCGCCAAATTTTGCAGACATTGTTAAAAAAGGTTGGGAGATACAGGTTGAAGGAACAGCTATGTTTAAAGTTGTCAGGAAATGTAAGTTGCTGAAAGGAAAACCGAAAGAGTTGAACAAGCAACTGTTCACTAATGTGGAGAATGAGGCTTGTAAAGCACAAATTGACCTTATGGAGATTCAAAGTAAGCTACATAAGGATCCATGGGACAGCAATTTGAAAGATGCTGAGCAAAGAGCTGCAGAGAGATACAGATTCTTACACAAAGCTCAGTATAATATTCTGAAACAAAAAAAAGCAAAATCACCTGGCTGCAGGAGGGAGATGAGAATACTTCATATTTTAATGCTTCCATTAAAGCCAGGAGATCAAGAAACAATGTGTTTCAGATCAAAGACAGACATGGTCACATTCAGATAGATGATGAAGGGATTCAGAAGGCTTTTCTAGACTTTTATCAAGATTTGCTGGGAAAAGATACCCTGACAGAACATGTTCATAAGGGTACGGTCTTGAATGGACCTGTTATTAATCATAGTATGGAGAATGAGCTGATGAGGAAAGTAACTAGTGATGAAATAAAGAGAGCTGTTTTTTCTATCCCTGGTACTAAGAGTCCAGGTCCAGATGGCTTTTCTAGTCAGTTTTACAAAGACTCATGGGATATTATTGGAGAGGAAGTGACAGCAGCTATAATGGAGTTCTTCAACAATGGCAAGATGTTGAGGCAGATTAATTGTACCACCCTCACCTTAATCCCAAAAGTTCAGCATCTTGAGACTGTGGCAGAATTCAGGCCAAATGCTTGTTGCAATACTATATACAAGGCAATTTCAAAAATCATTTGTGACAGGCTTGGAAGAGTTTTGCCAAAGATCATAAGTAAAAATCAAGGAGAGAGATATAGTTGATAACATTTTGATTTGCCAGGATTTAGTGAGGAAATACAACAGGAAAGGGTGTTTTGCAAGATGTATGATGAAAATTGACTTGAGAAAAGCCTATGACACAGTGGAGTGGAAATTTCTGAGAGAAATGCTGATGGCTTTGAACTTTCCACAGGCTTTGGTGAATTTGGTGATGACCTGTGTAGAAACTCCTTCATATTCAATTGCACTCAATGGAAGTATGTTTGGTTTTTTCACAGGTAAGAGAGGGCTGAGACAAGGGGATCCTTTATCTCCTCTGCTCTTTACTTTGTGTATGGAGTATCTCAGCAGGATTCTTTTGGTGGTGACCAAGAAGAGTGGGTTTAAGTTTCATCCCATGTGCCATAGAATGAAGCTGAATCATCTGTGTTTTGCAGATGATCTGCTTATGTTTTGCAAGGGTGATAATAAATCAATTTCTCTAATGCTGAGAGGTTTCTCTACCTTCTCAAGTGCCTCTGGCCTCTGCTCAAACAACTCAAAGTCAGAAATTTATTTTGCAGGCATGGGGAGCAATATTATCAAGGAAATGCTAAAGTATTCAGAGTTTAAAAGATGAGACATCCCTTTTAAATATTTGGGGGTGCCTATTTCTGCTGGTAGACTGTCAGTGAGAAATTGTTCCATTCTTGCTGACAAAGTTGCCAACAGAATCAGAGCCATAGGAGCCAGAAAGCTTTCATATGCAAGTCGACTTACCTTAGTGAGAGTTGTTCTGACTCATCTGCATGATTATTGGGCAAGAATTTTCCTTCTTCCCAAGCTAGTTGTCAAGAAAATCAGAGACATTTGCAGAAACTTTCTCTGGGATGGCAGTGAACACTATATTAGATCTCCTTTGGTAGCATGGGAGGATGTTTGCCTTCCCAAAGAAAGTGGTGGTTTGGGACTGAGGAACATTGAGGTGTGGAATGTAGCAAACATAGGCAAATTTGTTCACTGGGTGTATACAAAGTCAGATACTCTTTGGATTAGATGGATTGACATCATCTATTTAAAGGGAGCTAATTGGGAGAGCTATTCTCCTCCAATAGACTCTAGTTGGCATTGGAAAAAAATCTGTCATGTGAAAGAAAAGATTAAGGATGGGTTTAGTAATGGAGATTGGAGTGGCACAGGTAAGGAATACTCTGTGGCTGAGGGATATAAATGGCTTGCAGGAAGTTCACCTAAGAGAGAATGGGGCAAAATCATATGGGTCAGGCAGGACATTCCAAAAAATTACTTCATTGTCTGGTTGTCTACTCTCAAAAAGCTGCAACGTAAAGATAAGTTGAAGAAGTTGGGGATTTGCAGTGATGACTTGTGTATTCTGTGTCAAGATGAGACTGAAACACATGATCATTTATTTTTCAGATGCATTTACAGTAAGAAATGCATGGAAGCAGTCAAGAAATGGAGCAAGATAGACTATCCTAATGCTGATACAGTCAGTTGGTGTGCTATGAAAAAAATGGGTTCAAGAATAAGAAATCGGATGGCAATTGCAGTTTTATGTAATCTTATTTACCAAATATGGTATGTGAGAAATAAATGTCGACATGAGTGTGTCATGATCAGACCTGAAGTTGTTGCAGAAATGGTGAAGAAGGAGGTCCGAAACAGAGTTAGGAGAATGACTCACAATTTGAAGGAAAAAAATGTTAAGTGGCTAAAAGAGAGGATGTTGTTATAGAAATAGGCATGTTTTTGGTTATTTTGTACTTCCTTTGTAAGGGAGTATAGTGTACTCTATTTTGTACTCCATATTCTTTGATTCAATACAAATTTACATTTCAACAAAAAAAAAAAGCTCAAGCTAATTGACCGACTTACGTACACCTTTTCCTTTGCCAACATATGTGTTGACTTTCCAAAAGAAAAGTCCTACGGCAAATCAAAAGCTTGCCTTTTCCAATTACCGTAACTTGGGCTGGACATCATCCCAACAGCTTGAAACACAATTTGATAGACTCAGCATTTTGATTGACCTCATACTAAAATCTATGGACAATGCTAGAGGTCTACAATGTAGAAGTGTCTACGATTAGCATTAATTTTACTACACTAGCAAAATTTTACTACTCACACAAATAATTTTACTGCATGATTTTTTCATCACAAATTAATTATACTATTCTAATCTCAATTTTACTACTATTAACTTAATTTTACATTGTAGACAAATTAATTGTGTTACACTGTAGACCTTTAGCAATATGCAAAATCTATTGGTAACACATATATACCTCTGGTTGAAGCAAACTTTGTAGCATGGATACCGATGCCACACATCAGGGAACGGTATTCCGTATCCTGATGCGAGTTGACAGTAAACGTACATTTATTCAGGATGCTCAATGTTTTGCGCATTTTGCTGTTAGATAGTCGCAGAGCGTGATATTGACCACAGATTGTGACAGAGAAACCATTCAACTAGAAATACGCAACAGGACAAAGTTGCAGTAGTAAGTAAAGGACTAACCAAGTAACCAATTACAGTCGTAAATACAACAATCTTATTGTCATGTATATAGCAGATGAAATTTACAAATATTGTATAATTTCCAGTAATTTGCAACATTCCAGCATATCTTATCCAATATCGCTATACCTAACAGAACAAAATTCACTTTGCATTTTGTGACAGACAGACATAATCTTAGTCACATTTCATTGATTAAAGGCCGCACAGTCCCTTCGAATATTACCCTGATTTCCAGTTTTAACTCCAACTCTACCAAGCTGTCGAATTGCACTGATAAAAGCCGAGTTAAAATCGCCTTGATTATTGGCATAATCGACTACTGTTTGTCGCGATGCTGGGTCAATGTAGAGTTCCTGATCAGAGGTAAACAGCCCTTTTCCTGCCACCAAGTCCTGGTAATACAAATTATCGAATCTGGTAGGGGCTTGAGTCTCCATAGGAACTACAAAGTTCGGGTTATTATTCTGTGAGCATTCCTGTATCAGCTGATGAGCATATCCACTGTTCATGTTAGGGTCAACAGGGTTGGAAGAAGAGAAGTTAAAGATACGCTTTGAGAATTTTGAGCAGTGGGAAGCACCAAGGGTATGTGCTCCAGAGAGAGCGATCATATCAGTTTGGCTAAGATTGTTCTCAGCAAACATTTTCACAAGTTCGGCCAATTTCATGTCGGGTTCTGGTAACTTCCCAGCCACATCTGCTGCCACTGACCTGAGTCCATCTCGTCGTCCTAGCTCCACATTGAATGAAGGCCCTCCTGTCTACAGACATTGTAACTCCAAATTAATAAAAACATTTACAGTTGAAACATCTATTTTTCTAAACCCAATTTTAGGAAAAATGATGCAGGAGCAGTAAATGTTGACATGCTGTGCAAAATTCCATCTTGAACACGGAACTTATCTTTCCTATAAGCAATAATCAGTCACTCTAAACCTGTAATTTTCTTCTTTTTGGTAGGTAACCCAAAAGTTGTGAATTCTTTTATTTAGAATATATTTATGAAAATCATGGACCCTTATCAAAATATAGCTTACCAGAACAATAGAATCTCTTGTAGCAAGAGCCAGAATGTCAGCGCACGAGACGACTCCAGGGCAGACAGCCTCTACAGCTTGCTTAGCCTTATTGACAGTGTCGAATCCATCTCCTGCCAGTGACAGATTGATTTCCGCATCCTTCTCCGCGCCCCCACTGGGCGAGTATATCATGATAGAAGCATCACACCCCTGAATCATTCGCCAGCAGATAATAATTGAGTGGACATTTCCTTAATTCTCATTCAGTTTTACTGGCTAAAAATATGCAGCAGTTTACTAATGTTGCCTTGTGCTATACTGTTTCATTTTATTTTTTTTCTAGTACCATACGAATGAATTTGCAAAATCAGGAGGAAATAACTCGTGTTAAAACAGAAGTTTGATTACACACTCAAGTGCTCAGCATTGTCTAACCTCGCACAAAAAACATGTATATGTACTGTTCTCAAAATTATCACGAGAAAAACGCTCTAAAAACGAAGTTCTATTACACAATCAATCTGGTTAAGAGTAAAAAGTATATGCTCTGTACAGCACAATGTGCATGACAAGTTCTTACCTGAACAAAGCAGTCATGTAAAAACAGACGAATTGTTGCCGGAGCTGTAACAATAGTCTGTCTGAATTTCATGGCCACGGACTGTCCAACTATGGCTTCCACAAAAGGGCAGCTAAATCTGTAGAAATTTTCTGACAATTGCGCCTCGCCTGCCTGTATCATTATCACAAGAACCAGAATAATGCAGAGTTTTTTCCACGACTCCATTTTCGAAATTATGTGTATCATATAATATGATGTATGAAACCAACCTAAGGTATAGAGTGGACTATATATATCATATATCATGTAGTAATTTTGGAAGTTGATGAACAGAAAATTATGTCTTACACGTTCACATTGGGCTAATTACGCAACCAACCTAGTATAAATCAGAGTTTTTATAGTAAAGGTGATGGTCTTTTTCATGTGCTGTTCAACACTCAATAATCTGAGGCACTGCACGTCACTATTTTTTATTTTCACACCACAAATTACTGAAAACTGTCAAATTGGGAAATAATTACAACCGGGAGTTTTGGACTCATATTTTATGATTGAATGCTAATGCTACAAGACATCTATAGTTAGCAACCCATGCATAAGTTTCTGATGTACCTGTTTATCCATCCTATTGATGTCTTTTTCACTTCTTAAGTTCTTATATTGCATTGCCGCGGTATGCAAGAGCAATGAAATGCGACATTTTATTGTTTTATTCACTATATGAACATTTCCCTGTTGATCCGGCTCTTATAATCTCAAGTATTTATTAAGTCTACATATGTCAAATTAAAGCGTCATATAATTACATGATAAATATTTCCTAGTGAACCTGTACCAGGAGTACACAAAGTTAATTAATTAGTATTGGAATTGCTCGTTCGTTCTCAAGTAACATGCACATGAAGCTTGAAATTATTGCTCGTCACAATTAGAAGTGCTAGTAGTGGTTAGTAATAAAATGCGACATTATTGTGTTTCAATTTGAAGGGTTACTTGTTAATTTGAGTAAAGTGATGAATTCTAGCTTGGAAGTTTGAAAATGACCAAGTAACAAATGCCAGCTAAAAATAGTTCCATTTGTTAGCCCGACTCTACGTAACTCTCATTTTAGACCAATGCATAATAATTATTGTATTTCAACGTGTTGACGTGAGCATAGTAACATAATAACCAAGATTAAACATTTTTGGTAGACAAAAGTCTAAGGATCATAGCTTATAATTTATTTATGGATTAAGGTAAGCTTTCTACACTTTGCAATATGAGGAAAATATTTACTACAAATTGATCATTATCTAATCTAATACTATCTAATCTAATCTCATATATATTATAAAAGCCGAGTACAACCCTTCATTGATGGATAGTTGGCACAATTCTATTGGTTGAGAGGAAATAAATATTAGGATATGGAAGTTCTATGTAAATATTAAATAATATGGTAGTTATCTAATCTAATACTATCTAATACTATATATTAAAACCTGAAACTAAGTCTTTCCCATAAGGACATGTGGCACTTATTAATTGGATAGCACTAAGTCATTATTTAATATGGTAATTAGTAACTAATTTATGGAAAATATTAATTGGATAGAACTAAGTCATTATATAATATGGTAATTATTACATAATTTATGGAAAACATTACTTATAATTATTACATAAGTTAGTTAATTATGGTGAGATTAATTTATGGTAAAAAATAATTTGATATATAATGTTATAGGATTCAGTTCATATGAGAACTCTACTTTCCATGTGAACCATGAGAACCCCTACTAGCCATTAGATCTGAAA
>JBBYHQ010000014.1:2414159-2425831 GCA_038382645.1 Spergularia azorica
TAGGAATATTAGAGAGCTGTTGTTAGTATATATAGGATGCTATGTAATAGTTTAGACACACAATATAGAGATTTTGAGTTAAGAAAATTAATGAAAGAGTCGAGGGGAGTTTCCTTCATATTCTTTTGTGTTTGCTTTCGGGCGACAAACTCTTGCGGGAGTTCTTAAATCCTTTGCGGAGTATCGAATTAAGGGTTGTGGCTCTTCGAATTCGGGTAGGTTCAATTACTTGCGGGTGTTGAATCATATATCTTTAATATTTTGTCCTTTAATTTTTCGTTCTAATAAACCCCAAAAAAACCCATAAAGATTGTATATTTCGTTTTTAGAGAGTACAGAACCAAGTTCTGTTCTACAGTTTTCAGTTTTGTCAGTGAGACAGTACAGATCCGAGTTCTGTACCTTCAGCACGCTTCCGCACTCGTATCATCTGGTATCAGAGCTTCGGCTCATATACTTTGATGTTTGTAATGATCCTTGGCAACCAATCATGAGCTATGCACAATTCCTTCAATTGAAGCATGACGTACTACTATGTCAAGAGGAGCATATACAACTACAAGAGAGGATTGCACAACGACAACAAGAGATTAAGAACTTGGTGATTGAGATTAATTCGTTGTTTGATAAATCTGTGCGACTTTATTATGAGAAGGCACAGCGTGAAGAAGAAGAAAAGGTTGAATCTTTTGTACAAGAAGGAGAGGAACCAATATTTTCCTTTGAAGCAATTCAAGAGGAAATTGATTCTACTTTTAATCCAGACTTACCGCCTATTTATGATGAGGAGATCGAAGTGATAATTGATAAGGAAGACTTTTCTTTAAACTCTATCCATGAAGTAGTGTTTCAAGAAAGGGAGCATTCTTATAAATCTCCAATTGAGCAACACATGGATGAGAAGGTTTATGGTGATCTCAATGGAGCACAAGGCGTATTTAAGGAGATTATCGTGAATCTTGAGCCAAATAGTGAGAAATATGCTACACATAAAGCTAAGTCTTTAACTATGGTTATTGGGGAGCATGAACAATTAAAACATGCCATGGAGGACTTTTCTTCACAAGGCTTGGATAAGACTAGTAGCAGGAGCAAGCTTAGTCTTGAAGGAAAACCGAAGGTAAGGTTAAGAGGGTGGTTGGGTGGAAGACGAGCTACCATATTCAATGCTGGACTGACTTCATCCTATTGTATTCGAGGTCGAATCTTTTTAAGAGGGGGACGATGATACAAAATAAAGTGTCTTGATACAGTACCGAGATCAGTTCTATCACTTAGTAGAAGTTGTCTACAGAGGAGACAAAACGGCGATCTGTACTATGCTGCTGAAGGATGATTTTTGAACGTTTATGGTTGTTTTAGGACGACTTGGGCTATGTTTGGTAAAACTAGCTGAAATAGTAGCTGAACGCTGAAATAGTAGCTGAATGCTGAAATAGTTGATGAAAGCTGAATTAATAGCTGCAATAGTAGCTGAAAGTTTTTACCTGATAGTAATAGGAGTGTTTGGCAAAATTAGCTGATATAGAAGCTGATACATATAAAATTACATAAAAATGCATTAAATATTTTTAATCTCATATTATTTTAGTAAATAAATGAGGGTAAATTAGGATTAAAATTATGATAAGCTAGCTTATTTTTAAATAAGTTACAAGGGGTAACTTTTTAAATAAGCTAGCTTATTATTTAAGCTAGTGGTGTTACCAAACAAACTTATTTGGTCAAAGAGCTTAAAAAACTAGTCAAATAAGCTACTTTGTCCAAATAAGCTAGCTTATTGTGCATACCAAACATAGCCTTGATCATCAAGCTAGGATCATCATCAGTAGGATATTAGCCATAATAGATTAATTACTACTTTCCTATTATTTAGAATAAGTTTAAGGTTAAAGTACTACTTTCCTTAATATTATGGGAGTCTTAGGAATATTAGAGAGCTGTTGTTAGTATATATAGGATGCTATGTAATAGTTTAGACACACAATATAGAGATTTTGAATTAAGAAAATTAATGAAAGAGTCGAGGGGAGTTTCCTTCATATTCTTTTGTGTTTGCTTGCGGGCGACAAACTCTTGCGGGAGTTCTTAAATCCTTTGCGGAGGATCGAATTAAGGTTTGCGGCTCTTTGAATTCGGGTAGGTTCAATTACTTGCAGGTGTTGAATCATATATCTTTAATATTTTGTCCTTTAATTTTTCGTTCTAATAAACCCCCAAAAAACCCATAAAGATTGTATATTTCGTTTTTAGAGAGTACAGAACCAAGTTCTGTTCTACAGTTTTCAGTTTTGTCAGTGAGACAGTACAGATCCGAGTTCTGTACCTTCAGCACGCTTTCGCACTCGTATCATCATTTCATCTATGGCTGCGGAATATTGATACGGTGCGAGTGGCGTGTTAATTCGGTCATTTTAGGCACCTTAGGGATCCTTTAGCCTTGATTTTATCGTCACTTGTAGAACATATGAGTTGGGATGATTTAGAGATAAATCCTTGGTTTTACAAGTTTTGGGTAGCCTTATATTCTTTTTGGTGAGATTTGGTTGATATTATAGAAACACACGCAATTACCTCCAACTTCATTGGGTCATAACTCTCCAACCATGAGATGTTTTGCAGAAATTCCAATTGGAGAGGAAAGTTCATGATCCCACCTTTCCGATGATATATTATGAGCACAAATGGAGTTCGGGAGAAGGAGTTGCGGTCGTTTGAAGATTGGGTGCGCAGCAGGGCCTCGACTCGAGAAGGCATTCCCTCTAGTCGAGGAGAGACATCAAGGCGCCAATTGTTCAACAGGCTCCTCGAGTCGAGACGTGGCTCCCTCGAGTCGAGAGGAGCGTCTTCAGGGAAGTTTCCGAATCCTTTTTGGGTGACGGTTTTCCTTGGATTCTTTCTCTTTTGTCCTCTAGTGTTTTGGACTTTTGTCAAATAAAGGGGCATGAACCCCTAAATAAACATTATCACTTTTCATAATATTATTTTTCAAATAGTTTTCATTTATAGAGAGAGAAACTTACGGAGAGATTAGTGAAAATTAGTATTTTTATTATGAAATTCATCTCAAAAATTAGTGTAATTATTCTCATGGAAGGCTAATCCCTTCAGACTCTTGGTGTAATTAACATCTTTCATCTTATGTATTAGTAAGATTTTTTCTCTCTAATTTGCCTTTACTTTCATTGTAATTAATTTCTTGTTCTTCAATTGCATGATTTATCTTAATTTTCTCTAATCGGTTGATTGGATTGAATTGGGTATTTCATATGCTTGGTTAATTGTTGATGGTCATTGATTATTAACCCAAAAGGAAGCAACTTTCACATGATTAGTGTATGGTTATGAATAATTTATGATTGGGGAATTAATTAGACAACTAATAGATTAAATTTGATTAGTGTCGCGGTTGCGGCTAATTAGATACTAATTTGGGTTGTTCATAATCCTTTATTAATCCTTGATTTTCATACCTTTGATTGTGATTTGTTTGAGTGGTCACTAGACAAATTAGGATTAAAGGAGGGGACTTTGGTATCGGTTGCTCAAATTCTCCATAAAAGTGGATTAATTGGTTAAAATCGGGATTATCTATGAATTGGTATAATTAGAGAGAGGCAAAACTTGCTATATTAGGGTGTTAGATTAGAATATGACCGAGGGTCGCTTTAATCAATTTGGTATATCGTTTATTTTCCTTTTATTTCAACTTTCAAATGAAACCCTCCCCCCCCTTTTTTTATTGTTTTACTTCTTTTATTTCTATTTTTCCACACTAGAATTGCAATTTAGACTTCCCCTCTTTTTCGTGGATACGATACCCACTTATTTCAACTAGTTTTGTACGAATAGTGGTAATTTCACTAATAATAACGACTTATTAGCTATCAAATTTGGCGCCGTTGCCGGGGAAGAGGCGTATTTTAGTCTTTTTGCTATTTTTGTGTGGTTTTTGTTTTTAGTTGCTTTTCTTTTCTTTTCTTTTGTTCTCGTATTTATTCCTTCTAAATGTGTTTGAGGCTTGTTCTTATTTCTCCCTTGCGGTGTTTGGGCCACTAGCCTATGGTCCAACCCCGTTCTACTAATCGTGATTTAAATGATTATGAAATAGATCTAGAACTTGAAAGCACTCTTAGGCTACAGAAGAAGATTCCACTAGAGCGAGAGGACCGTTTGGTTGAAGAGGAGGAGAACATTTTTGCCGATTTTGGGTTGTTTAGAGAAGAAGGATCTTGGACCTCGGCCTCTTCCGAGTTTTTCGAATCTCCACCTAGAGCCTTGAGTACACAACAACCTTCTTGCATTGTTTTCCTCAATGATGAGGCTACTTCTAGAACTGAGATTAAAGGAGCTCTATTACACCATCTAACTACCTTATACGGTCTTAGCACAGAGGATGCTAACAAATATATTATGGGGTTTCACATGGTGTGCAACAATATGAAGCCGGCCGGGGTTGACTTGGACACCTTCTTTCTCAAGGTTTTTCCGTTTTCATTGAAAGATAGAGCATTTAATTGGCTCTACACTCTTCCCCACAATAGTATCACTTCTTGGGAATTGTTAAAGAAGACCTTCATTCTTAAGTACTTCCCCAACACGAAGGCTTCCGCTTTGAAGAAAGAGATATCAACGATCGAGCAAAGGGTAAAGTCGCTTGCATCTTATTGGGATCGTTTTCGAGAGTTAGTGGCTAGTTGTCCCTACCACGGCTACAAAGAGCCAGACTTGATCTTGTTCTTCTACCACGACCTTGACGACCAAGATTATAGGCATGTGGTAGCATCTAGCAATGGAGGATTGGATAAGATGACCCCGGTCGAGGCTTGGGACTTGCTTGAGGAGTTGTCAACAAAGTCACGTGATCGAGAATCCAAGAGATGTGTGAGGAGAGTTAATATGGTGGAGACTCCTTCCAATGATTCCCAAGTGGGAGACTTGACAAGTGTGGTGAAGGAACTAGTACGCAATCAATCAAGGAACTCACCACCTAGGGAGTATGAAGAGGTCAATGCCGTGGGAGGTTTTCAAGGAACTCTACAACGAGGTACGACCCATACTCAAACTCATACAATCCTGGTTAGAAAGATCATCCAAATTTGCGTTATGGCAACAATGAGGGAAACCGTGGCTATAATCAAGAAAGTGACGGGTTCCAAGGTCAAGGACAATGTAGTAATGCAAACTTCAACTCACAAGGACCTAAGGACGGGAAATACAATCTAGGGGTTCATGGTAACTTCAATCAAGGCCAAGGGAGCTCTAGTGGAGGTAATGGGTTTCGAGCAAATGGGATTCAACCTAGGCCACCGCTCCAAGGGCCTAATTAAGGCAATCAAGGTCAAGGAAGTGGTAGTTCCTCTTCACATTTGGAGGAAATGATGAAGGACCTCACACAAAATGTCACGACTAAACAAGCCTCGATGGTGAGAGATCAACAAGAAACAAAGGCAAGCATTCAAAATCTTGAGGGTCAAATGAGCAAGCTAGCAATTGTGGTCAATCGACTTGAGTTTAGGGGCTCCAACAAGTATACCACGCAAACCGAAACAAATCCAAGGAAGAATATGAGCTTTGTAAGCTTAAGGAGTGGAAGAAAACACTTGGAACTCGATGATAGAGGAAGGGAGGAAGCTTGGGTGGAGGATGACAATGTTGAGGAAAATCACGAGATGTCGGGAAATGAATTCCCTCGGCCCGAAGAGCATCCAGCTCGAGTCGAGGGTGGTAGGTGTGCAAGGCGCTCTACTGGAGGATACACCCAAATCGAGAAGATGGTGCCTCGGTTTGGGGAGCAAGATCGAGAAGTCGGGAAAAGTAAGTCCCCTCGAGCCCAGGAGGCTTCCCCTCGAGTCGAGGGAAATATACTAAAAAAGAGGCACCCTGCCGCCTCTCCTTTAGTTGAGGAAGACACTCCTCGAGTCGAGGTCGATTTTCCTCGAGTCGAGGACATACTTCCTCGTGTCGAGGAGACCCGAGGAGAAAAACACCACCCTGGTGGCCTTCCTCGACCCGAGGAAGGTGTCCCTCGAGTCGAGGAGGCCGATAAGAGCACAATATCGGCTTCTCCATCCACACTTCATGATAATGATGAGGACCAAAGCGTACCATTTCCGGAGGCCCTCTAGGACACTCGGATGCTCAAGACAAACAACACGCAAATGTACGCCCTCTTTCAAGATTGTAAGGTACATATCCCTTTTCTTAACTTTGTGAAATGCATGCCTAAGTTCAGGAAATTTGTTAAAGACATGTTAACACCTAAACGAGCACCTAGGCAAAAGTTGAAACAAAAGTTAAGATCAATGAACATGCATGTCTCGACCGTTTTTCAACGTAGATTACCAAAAAATGTCGAGACCCCGGGATGTTTACTATACCATGCTCTTTAGGTGGAAGGAAGTTTAGTCGGGCAATATTAGATCTAGGTGCAAGTCTTAATGTGATGTCCTTTTCAATTTGAATCTTTGAAACTTGGTGAATTATATGAAACCGATCGCGATATTCTGGTACAATTGGCCGATAGATCTAATGTATATCCTAGAGGCGTGGTAGAAGATGTTTTTTGTGTAAGTTGACTCGGTTTTTCCTGCGATTTCTATGTCATTGATATGAACCATGATTTACATGAGGCACCTATACTTTAACGTCGGCCATTTTTAAAAACGGCTAAAACCAAGATTGATGTGGCTAGCAGTTCTTTAACCATGGAATTCGATGGAAAACTTGTGAAATTTAATGTTTTTGATTCCATGAAATATCCTATGGATGTGAATTCAATTTCGTGCATTGATGTGATTGAGCCGATTGTGCAACGTGTTTTCAATTCCAAGTGTGACGAACATGATGATATGCTTTGCATTGGTGATATGGATAGGATATAATGTGATATTTGCGTGTCTTTGCCCACTAACTTGCAGGAGTCATTGCTTGAGATCGATCATCATCCATTGAAGAATCGCTATTCCAAGCCAATTCCTCTAGATGTTTCACTTGATAGACCGTCGATTATTGAGGCACCGGAACTTGAACTTAAAGAACTTCCCAACACTTTGAAGTATGCTTTCTTGGGGAAGAATGACACCCTTCAGATTATCATTTCGAGTTGGTTGAGTAGTGAGCAAGAGAATGATGTGCGCTATTTCATTGTGGTTAAAGTCGGGTTTTTAAGGTGTTTATCGTTGGTTTTTGTATCACTTGACTGCTAATAATGTTATTTGGTGTGAGTTGTGTTTGATACAAGAATTAGTGGTTATTATGGCCATTTGGAATCTCAAGAATGCCGAAATTTGGTCCGGTTATGCAAGGCCAATTTCGGAGCTTCATATCTCTCAGAATATTTGTAATTTTTCTTTGAAACAAATTGGAGATGAAAGTTCATGATCTTACCTTTCCAAAAAGTGGTCGCACGGCTCCACCGGATAAGTAACGAAGAAGTTATGCGAGTTTGAAAACGAGGTCAGAAAGTCAGGCGCGGTCCGCGGCTTAATTTCGGCGGTCCGCGGCAAGGACTAGGGCGGTCCGCGGATGTCTTGAGCACGGTCCGAGGTGGGCGTTGAGAGCCGGTTTCCGTATTTCGTTATTTACCATATTTTATTTTACAAGACACTATTAATACCTAGGTTTTACGTCTATTTTCACAACTTTGCAACTCAATACTTATTTTGGGATTATTGAAAAACTCTATGGAGAACTAATTCCTCCATCTTGGTGATTGTGAATTGAAGCTACCGTTTATCGCCAGATTGTGAGATTATTACTTATCGATCCTATTGTGAGTATTATCAATTCTTTTGCACTATAATTCTTATAGATTGTGTTTGTTCTTGCTAGGAGGCCTACTAGTATTAGCAACTTATATGATCTAATCGCTAGGAAAGTAGCAACTTTATCTTTCTAATTGATTGTTGATTCAACGTTAGATTGATTAAAGAGAGAATTGATTTATATTTCGATTTGAACCGCGTGTGTTTGAATTGTCTGTCTTTGTTGATATTCTTCTAAATCTAATTGCTTCTATTGAAATATATCTTGGCGCGTGTTCTAGATTGATTGATAGTTAGGGTTGTTTATGATACGCTGATTCGTTCTAAATAACTACTAAAGGAAGAATAGAGATTCCGGTTTCGCAACAAAGTGCTCACATAATTAGATAAGTGATTTTCAAGGATCAATTGATAAATCGGTAGTGGATTGAAACAAGAACCAAGGCTTGTCTTTTAATTGATTTCCAACTTATTTGTCCATTGCTTAGTTTAATCGACCTTCAATCAACCCCCCCCCCCAATTCGGTTACTTAATCAACGTTAAATTTTTAGACAATACCTAGTTCCATGTGGATACGAACTCTACTTATCCTACTACATAGTTTAGGTTGAGTATTGAATTAATTTTGTGCAAACCACGACATTTGCTTACCAGAGAACAAATTGATCGAGGTTTTGTCTAGCCATAAGGAGGCTAATGGTTGGAGCATAGCCGATATTCACGGAATCTCGCCCTCCATATGCATGCATAAGATAACTTGGAGGAGGGGGCGAAACCCGTGCGACAACCACAAAGCCGATGCAACCCACCTATGATGGAGGTGGTCAAGAAGGAAGTGATTAAGCTTTGGCAAATGGGGATCATTTTCCCCATCTCCGATAGTGAGTGAGTGAGCCCAACTCAAGTAGTCCCCAAGAAAGGAGGGGTGACGGTGGTGGAGAATAATCAAGGAGAGATGGTGTCGTACCGACTTCAATCCGGATGGAGAGTATGCATTGACTATAGACGATTGAATGCCGTGACAACGAAGGACCATTTTCCATTGCCCTTCATCGACCAAATGCTAGAGAGGCTAGCCGGGCATAGATATTACAGTTTTTTGGACGGCTATTCCGGGTATCTCCAAATTCCAATTGAGCCGGAAGATCAAGAGAATAACACTTTCACGTGCCCTTTTGGAACCTTTGCATATAGGCGGATGCCGTTTGGTTTGTGCAATGCTCCGGCCACCTTCCAAAGAGCCATGATGAATATTTTCTCGAAGCATGTCGAGGAGTTTATTGAGGTGTTTATGGATGAGTTCACGGTGCATGGTGATGACTTTGAACAAGCACTAAAACACCTTGACTGAGTGTTAGATCGATGTGTGAAGTCCAATCTAATACTCAACTCGGAGAAATGTCACTTCTTGGTGGAGATTGGGGTAGTGTTGAGTCATGTGATCTCGGAGAAGGGGATTGAAGTGGACCGTGCTAAAATCAAGGTAATTTCTACATTACCCTATCCGACAAATGTGAAGGAGGTAAGATCATTCTTAGAGCATGCGGATTTCTACCGCCGTTTTATCAAGGACTTTTCTAAGATTGCCTCACCCATGTGTGCTTTCCTCCAAAAAGAAGTGGAGTTCAATTTTTCCGACACTTGTAAATCCTCTTTTGATGAGTTGAAAGCCCGACTTGTTTCCGCTCCGATTATTCAACCTCCAAGATGGTCCGCGCCCTTTCAAATTATGTGTGACACAAGTGACTTTGCGGTCGGAGCCGTCCTAGGTCAAAAGGAGGGGAGGGCAAGTCACGTGATCCATTATGCGTCCGTAATGTTGAATGATGCCCAAAGAAACTATACAACTACGGAAAAAGGAGATGTTGGCCGTAGTTTTTGAATTAGAGAAATTTCGACAATACCTTTTGGGCACCAAGGTGGTGGTATATAGTGATCACGCGGCTATACGGTATTTGATGAACTAGAAGGAGGCTAAACCGAGACTTATTCGATGGGTCTTGCTTATAAGTGAGTTTGATGTGAAGATTCGGGATAAGAAGGGTGCGGAGAATGGGGTTGCCGATCATCTTACGCGGATCATGCATGAAGAGGGCTCTTCTTACGCAAATGACAACATTGGAGAGAAAAATCTGGATGAGAACCTTTATTTTTATTAATGCAAAGAAGGTCACGCAACCATGATATGCCAATATCGTCAACTTTTTGGCATGCAACAACTTCCCTACAAATTTCAACAAAGCATAAAGAGATAAGTTGAGAAGTGATGCCCGGTTCTATATGTGGGATGACCCGTATCTATGGAAAAAATGATCGGACGAGGTCATAAGGAGATGCATTCTCGATATAGAGGTAACTTTCGTCCTTTCTTTTTGTCATTCACATGTTTGTGGTGGTCACTTTGTGTCACTTTGTGATAGCGGGTTTTATTGGCCCACTCTTTTTCGCGATTCATATAACTTTTGTCAATTTTTTGACAAGTGTCAAAAGGGTGGGAAATAATTCCCGTAGGAATGAAATGCCTCAAAACTCCCATCATATTTTGTGAAATTTTCGATGTTTGGGGCATTGATTTCATGGGACCCTTTCCAAATTCCCACGGCCATCTCTACATTTTATTAGCCGTGGAGTATATCTCGAAGTGGGTGGAGGCAAAGGCCACGAGGACTGACAATTCTCGTGTAGTGGTGGAATTTCTTAGATCACGCATATTCTCGAGATTTGGCATCCCCAAAGCGTTGATAAGTGACAAGGGGACTCACTTTTGCAATAGAACGGTTAGTACCTTGCTCAAGAAGTTTTATGTGGTTCATAAGGTGTCAGCTCCATACCACCCACAAACTAGGGGTGAGCAAAAAAAGCGGGTACCCAAAAACTGACCCGGACCCGTTGTAGACGGGTACGAGTCCAAAATTTAGGACCCGTTGACAACGGATCCGGGTACGGGTCCTGTAATTTTGGATCCGTTACCCGCCAGGTACCAGGTAAACAACCGGTCTAAACGGGTACCCGTTGCTCAACGGATCTAAACGGGTACCCGGACCCGTATAAGTCACCTATTTAAAAAAAAAAAAAGGTTTATAAATAAAAAACAACAACTCAAATTCAAGTTTTAATAGCTCAATTCAAAGTTAACCGTGCAAATGCATAGCCTACTAATTGACCTACCTTGAAGTCCATGTACTACAAGCAACAAACAAAGGGTTGTATTATTTATAAGTGAAAACGTTGCCCACTCTTACTTCTTTGACCAATGTGGGACAAAGTGTTGTATATATATTTCTTATAACTAATATTGTCAACCTACATTGTTTGACACTAAATTTCGACTAGTTATTTTTGTTATTTGAGCAATACCCCGGAAATAACTCTTGTAGATCATGTTGCTAGATTTCCGTGAACGCTTGTCTCGACCATTTCCGATTTTTTGTGTGAAAGTTATGATGTATACAAGAATACTACTTACACATAAAATGCATATGTTACTTAATATCACTTCTCAATGAGTTATGATCAGAATTGAGAAAATAATATAAATCAATAATAATAAAAAGCTAATGACCACTTAGTAATTTTTCTAGGTTACTCAAGTGATGAGTATGTATAGATTTGTATATGCTTTCGTAATTACAATATCAGTTTTGACGATCATTACAAATTACAAAAGATGAGATAGCATAAAAATCCGTGTATAACGGAGTTGATAATGTTATTGAGTGTACCATAGTCGATAAAAATGTAAACATAATGTGCAATTCATATTTCATTCTACGCAGAGCCGGCTCTGGGCCTGGGCGAGCTGGGCCGCCGCCCAGGGCCCCGACCTAGAAAAAACATACAGAATAGATATGTATTGTATTGTAAAATTATCATGAAATCTTCTCTTAGCATAGTGGGGAAATCTT
>JBBYHQ010000014.1:2442552-2457028 GCA_038382645.1 Spergularia azorica
GATGTGAATTTAAATCAGAATGTTGTTAATTCTAGTGAGCATTTAGTTGATGAACCCTTAATTGATGAAAATTTATTTTCTGAGCCTGTTCAAAATGACGCTGATATAATTGATAAAAGTGGTGTCGATATGCCTGTTGATGTTGATGTGCCTGTTGTTGAGAGTGATTTGCCTTCTGTTGAGTGTGAAGTGCCTTCTGGTTCTTGTGGTGATGGTGTGACTTTCGAAAATTCTACTGAAATGCCCAATTTAAATGTCGATTGCGAACCTCTTGAAATTGATAGTGATCCTGAACTTATTGAAATTGATAGTGATGAAGAGGATATGGATGATCTAGATCATATTAATATTGATAATACTGCTGATGTGATTAGCGATGATCATGTTGACACTGGAATTAATATACATGATCCTAGAAATTGGGATTCCTTGGATAGTAAAATGAAAGATGTTTTGGCGGTTAATGTGCCGAAGAGGGATTTGAGTATTGAGAAAGGTCCTAATGATAAATTGAACAGACATTTTTCTCCAAATTTCTACACTAAAATTTTGCCAAATGGAGAAAAAAGTGATAGAATATGGCTTGTCTATTCAAAAGAACTTGATAGAGTGTTTTGTTTTTGTTGCAAACTATTTCAAACAATCCAAGGAAGGGGTGAATTAGTTAGTGGAGGGTATAATAACTGGAAACATCTTGGTGAAAGACTTAAGGAGCATGAATCAGGGGCGGAGCATGTTAAGAATATGGCTACTTGGTTTGAATTGCGCAAGAGATTGCGTAGCAATAAAGCAATTGATAAAGTGACACAAGAACAACTGCAAACTGAGAAGGATCATTGGAAAAATGTGTTGTTGAGAATTATTGCAATTGTGAAATTCCTTGGAAAACACAATCTTGCCTTCCGTGGTAAACACGAAAAATTGTATGAGAAAAATAATGGAAATTTCTTGGGCTTAGTTGAGATGTTGGTGGAGTTTGACCCCGTTATTCAAGAGCATGTTAGGCGTACAATTAAGAAGGATACTCATTTTCATTATCTTGGTCATAAAATCCAAAATGAGTTGATAGGTATACTTGCTTCTACAATCAAGTCTGACATCATAAAGAGAATTAAAAAAGCAAAGTATTTTTCTGTTATACTTGATTGTACCCCTGACACTAGCCACAAAGAGCAGATGTCTATGATATTACGATATGTAGATCCTACAGCAGCTGAATTTCGCATTGAGGAGTCTTTTTTGGGATTCCTAAATGTGAATGATACCACTGGTTTGGGGCTTTTTGATACTTTGCAGAGTGCACTGAAAACTTTTGATCTTGATATTGATAATGTCAGAGGTCAAGGTTATGATAATGGTTCCAATATGAAAGGAAAAAATCAAGGAGTACAAAAGAGATTTTTAGATATAAATCCTAGAGCCTTTTATACTCCGTGTGGTTGCCATAGTCTGAATTTGACATTGTGTGACATTGCCGATTCTTGTGGTATGGCTAGAGACTTTTTTGGAGTCATTCAACGAATTTACACAATATTTACGAATTCTACAAAGCGGTGGCAGATTTTGAAGAAGCATGTGAAGGGTTTGACTCTTAAGTCATTGTCTGCCACTCGTTGGGAAAGTCGCGTTGAAAGTGTGAAAGCTATAAGATTCCAGATGGTGGAAGTAAGAGAGGCTTTGCTTGAGATTGGAGAAGTTGATCATGATTCTAGGACTAGAAGTGAAGCTAAGTCTTTAGCGAGAAATGAGCTTGGTGACTTTAAGTTTATGGTATCAATAGTTATTTGGTTTGATATGTTGAGTTATGTTAATAAGGTTAGCAAGCATTTGCAAACCAAAGATATGCAAATTGATATTGCTATTACTCTTGTTAAAGCACTAATTTCTTCTTTTGAGAAATACAGGGAAAATGGTTTTTTGAGTGCTATTGATGCTGCTAAAGAATTAGCTCAAGATATGAGTGTTGATCCCACCTTTCCTAAAAGGCGTGAAATTCGAAGGAGAAGACATTTTGATGAGAACCCAGATGACTCAACACAACTATCTGAAGAAGAATCATTTCGGGTTAATTATTTTCTATGCCTCATGGATCAATCAATTTCTTCACTCAAGAGAAGGTTTGAACAATACCAAGAATATGAGAGTAATTTTGGTTTTATGTTTACAACTGATAAGCTATTTTCTTTGGATGAAAAGACATTGCGGGCTTCTTGTATGAATCTTGAGAATGCACTTAAGTATGGAGATGTTTCTGATATTGATGGGGAAGCTCTGTTCTATGATTTCAGTTTTTTTAAGGAATACTTTTCACATGAAAAGATGGGTGCTCTTGGTATCTTGAATTTTATGAGGGAGGCTGGTGATTGTTTTTCCAATGCGGTGATTGCTTATAGGATTCTATTGACAATACCCGTCACGGTAGCATCCGCTGAAAGAAGTTTTTCCAAGTTGAAGTTGTTGAAGTCATATTTGCGCTCTACAATGTTGCAAGATCGGCTCAATGGATTAGCAATGATAGCTATTGAGAATGATATTTTGGAAAAAGTTAGCTATGAAGAATTGATCGATGATTTTGCATCCAAGAATGCAAGAAGACTTGCGGTTTTCAAACCATAGTAATTTTAATTTTTAGGACGTCATTGTTCTCAATTAGACATTAAGTTGTATTGCATTTTCGTTATTTTTTTATATAATAAATTTTGAACTTTTCGTTGATTACTAAACCACTAGGGCCCTATTCTTCGCCTTCGCCCAGGACCCCGGATTCTTCCGGGCCGGCCCTGATTTTTAGGGTTACCAAAATAACATGAGAGGGTCATGGTGGCTTGGGGTCAATTAATTGGAATAGAAAGAGAGAGACGAGCATATTTTTGTCATAACATGATTCTCAATATAACATGACATGCATACGAGTATATCACACTATATTGGTTTGTAATCACGCAATAAAAGAAATCAATCTATATATATAAAAGAGGCATTTTTCAAAAGCATACAACGCGTCAGAAATGGGAGAAATTACCACAGCGCACCATTGAGTAATGGAATTTTCTCATAATTTTGAAAAAGATAATGTTGTGATAATACCATAAATTTTAAGATAAAGTTTTGGAAAGATTAATTAAAAAGAAAAATATCTTAATTATTCATTTTGCTTTTCTGTTTTGTTTGTACGTTATTCTTGACCTTTTGTTTTGAAATGATATTCTTGACCTTTTTTATTCTTTTCATTTTCTATTTTCACAATTATATTAATATCTTTTATCTTTTATCTTATATAATTAGGAATAGTATAGGACTCCATTATAACTCTATCTAAGACAAACTCTATGTAAGTCAAAGTAACACGTAGAAACTTATAAAAAAACAAGTTCTATTACTCAAGTAGAAACTTAGGCTAGCTAAGGAGAAGGATCATGCGAAAATTCTAATTTTCTAATAGTCCAGCTCTTTGTGCTAGCCGTGCAACGCACGAACTTAAAACTAGTATCACTTAATTAAGGAAGAATATTAAGCTTATCATGTGCCCCATAGGCACACGTTACAAAAATCCTACTTTTAAATCTACTAAAATACAAATCTAACGTAATCAAACAACTCTAGCTCCAACCTCAAAAGTCAAAATTACAATCATTATCATGACTATGATATTTCACTCGTAAATACCCATCGATGCTTATACAATTTCACTGAAAGGGTCTGTCGATCTCTTGTATTATTTCTAAGGATGTACTTCTTAAATGTTATATCATTAATACACTTTCATGAAGATAAAAAATCTGTAAAGATATTTAAAAACTTAACAATAAGTCGATCTCACTATAAATTGTATAGAATTACTCGAAACCTTTCTCACTACAAATCCAATCACATTTCTATGCTTTCTCAAAGTCATTATGGCAATTGCATATCAAATTCTATCAAAAGGAAAGCAAACGGCAAAGGAACACATTAAACCGTATGACGAGGATAACACCATCTATAGCTAGCGTAATGGAGTAAATCAAATCCCTAAACACAATCCCACTCTACGCTTTATGAGCAAGAAACAGATCATAAAGCTAATGTTTTAGTTGCGACAAAATCATTCACCAAACTTGCCACACAAGTACACAACTTTGCGAATTTTCTCACCTACACCGGTCGCTACTACTATAACTCGAAAATCGATACTTGTATGTGGTAAATAAATACCATTAGACGTGACTAAAAATAAAATTGTTTATACACATTTGATAAAGTGAAGTAAGTTTTCATTTTGTGTGATTTTTATTTTAAAGTTTTTACTATGTACGGTGTATAAAATTAAAATGGATAGTCATTCACCTACTGATGAATGAATTAATAGCATAGCACTATAGCAGTATGTTTGTAGGTCACTTACCCCAAATAATCTTTCACTAGAAGACCCCCTCCCCAATTGAAATTTATCCCATCTCATTTTTTATTTAAGTTGGACCCTTTAACGTGTCTTATCGGGAGATGTATGACACGTCGATTGGTCTTAAACAACTTTTTAATCAAGCTTCACACATCAATATTTTTGTCTACGTGTACCTCATTCAAAAACATTATTCTATTTAAATTTAACCTTATTTTCAACAACATAAGAGAAAGAAACATCCCAAAAGTTATTCCTACATACATAAACTAAGGGAAATGGTCGAGGGTTTCTCCCTACAAAATTCGGTTTCGATGTTAGTGTTAGACATTAATAAATTCAGATTAATTCAAATCAGATCGAAATTTTCGGATAAATCAAATAGAACTTAGATATCAAAAGCGATCCATTATTTTATGATAAAACGGAATGGAGAGGTCAAGTATAGACATAGATAGAATAAATAATTGCGACAGAGGTCACTTATTAGTATGTTATGTGGCTGGTCTTCTCCTATTTAAGTACCCCCTTCACACAAGCAAGTACATTTGCTCCATAATCATATCAATTTATTAGTTATTCTTGTACTAGAATTTATCCTAAGCAACAAATTTTCGTAACATCGATCGATCGATGGAAACTCGGGAAGAAAACTCCGGCAATAATGGCTTCAAGGTTAAGCTTGTAAAGATGAAGGCCGATGTTGTTAATATCGGAACGATAACGAAACAACTTGTACGAGATGATCCGAGGCGAGTTGTGCATTCCTTCAAAGTTGGACTAGCAATTGCGTTAGTCTCTTTGTTTTACTACTTCGATCCTTTGTACGAAGGTTTTGGTGTCAATGCAATGTGGGCTGTTCTTACTGTTGTCGTTGTGTTCGAGTACTCTGTCGGTAAGTCCCTCGTTATCTTTGCATTGTTTGCAACATTAATCATATATATATTGTATGCCAAGATATATAGTTCACTAGGCGAAACTAGAATTTCAGGATAGATGGAGCCGAAATTTACGACGTATGTATATATACTAGCTAATATGGGATAAATGTACAATTTTCGGATTTTAGCCAACATTTTAGGCCTGATATTACATTATTGTCAAAAAAAAAAAAAAAGAATTAATTAGGCGAATTTATTTGGGATATTATCCAGGATACCCTTGAGGTTCCCGACTTTTTATGTGGTACCCCTAAGGTTTCCGAAATTCCTGTAGTACCCCCGAGGTTTGCGATTTGCCAAAATATGTAACGAAAAGTTAACACTGTTAGTTAATTGTGATATTTAGATATTAATTAACAATTTTATCTATTTAATCTTAAAAAAAAAAAAAAAAATGAAAACATCAAAGACAAACCTCAAACCTCCATACTTTTTCTCTCTCCTCTCTTTACCCCCACCTCTCCCTACCGCACCCACCACCACCACCCCCCTCACCTACCACTACCAATCCAGCCTTCTACACCACCACCATGACCCCCTTCGTCCGGCGACCAAAACCCCCATAATCACCCCTAGCGCTTGCCTCTTCCCCGCTACAATTTCCTCACTCTTTATTTTTTTCTCTCTCCTCGGAAATTACATTTGCACCCTCAATTTATCCAATAAAATCTTCTGCAAATTGTTGTTTTTGTTTTCAATGGCAAACGACCCTGCTCAACAACGAAATAAAGGGAGAAACCATGAACCTAAGTTGATTAGAATGAGAAAATTGTGAGGGAGGAGAGGCGGTCGTTGAGGGTGTTGATGGGGGTTTGGGTCGCCGGGAAGGGAGGTCGTGGTGGTGGAGTTGGAGGCGGCATTAGCGGTGGTCGGTGCAAGTGGTGGCGGTGGTAAGTGGTAACCAATGGTGGTGGTGGTGGCTCATGTAGGGATGAGTGGGGGGAGAGGAAGGAGAGAGAAGAGGTTTAAGGTTTGAAGTTTGTGGTTTGTTTTTTATTTTTGATATTTTCTTTATTATATTAAATAGTTAATAGTGTCTATTAATCTTTAAATATTACAATTAGCTAACGGTGTTAACTTTCTGTTACATATTTTGGCAAATCGCAAACCTCAGGGGTACCACAGGAATTTCGGAAACCTCAAGGGTACCACAGAAAAAGTTGGGAACCTCAGGGGTACCCTGGATAATATCCCAATTTAATTTGTATGGACCTTGTTCTGAAAATTGTTTGTTTCGATACATCGGAGCATTTAATGCTGCGAGGGTGGAGATTAGACTATATACATACCCCCATGATCGAGGCCATAACAAGCCTTCCCTTTGATTCCCTTCCCCCAAAGAAACTGAACCTACATGAACTCGTTCGATAAACTCGTGTCAAGTCTATCTAAATCTATGACTCTATGAGTATCTAGCTCTATCCGTGCCTTGTTACAAATCGATTAGATCTCTACATTATTTTTTGGTGTGTCGTGACAAACACACAAGTAATAAATTTCAATTTTGTTAACGAGTTTGTGGAAGTTTGATAGTTGACGCATACACATACATAACATTAACATAATTGATCTCAAATAAAAAACATTAACATAATACCTCATTACCTCGTACTACTGTCTCAATGGAATGAAATGACAAATTAAGCTTTTAGTTCAATAACTCTATTTATCGTTCGAAAATCTTTTGAATGTTTTATCTCAGTGCTTATACCATGCTCCAAGGAGCACACGGAGCATGGTAGTCCTCCTAACAATAGATGAGTGGGGACCATATATTAAAAATGAAAAATTATTTTAAGTGTGGTCCCCACTCTTTTATTGTGAGAATGATCACCATGCTCCTTGTGCTCCTTGGAGCATGGTATAATTTGCCATTTTATCTGAAGTATCGGTTGACGGTTGATGTCTAGAAATAATGGCTATCTATACCAAAAATACAATTTAGGAAAGTTGTAGAGTTTTTTGTGGACTAATTTCATAAACTTTCTCTAGTATTCCTATAAAATGAAACTAAAAATTACAGTTGAAAATAACACTACGATTAATAATCTGCTGTTATATTTCGTGATTTTGTTGAATGCAGGGGCAACGTTAGGCAAAAGTTCGAATAGAGTTGTGGCAACAATTATAGGAGGCTGGTTTGCAGTGGGAGCTCATAGGTTATCAAGCTACATGGGAGATGATTTTGAACCCCTTCTTCTCGGTTTTCTTGTCCTCATAACATGTAAATTACATACCGTATATATACTTCATCTGTCTCGATCAATAATTAACGCGTTATCAAAAACGTTACACTACTTTAGTATTATATCAAATTAGTACATGGACTAACTCAATTTGATGATAATAACAAAATGCAGCTGCGGTAGTGACATTTATGCGGTTCTATCCAAAAATCAAAGCGAGGTTTGATTATGGAATGGTGATATTCATACTAACGTTCAGCTTAATCTGCGTGTCCGGGTACCGCGACGACGAGGTGATCGACATGGCACAGAGGAGGATAAATACGATTTTGATCGGATGCTCTACTGCTGTGATTATTTGTGTTGTTATATGGCCTGTTTGGGCTGGAGCAGATCTTCATAAACTCACTGCCTCAAACATTGAAAAACTCGGCATTTTTTTGGAAGGTACGTCTATACTAAAATAATTGACATTCCGCCGTAAGTAAGAAATGAATATCATTCGACAAATCTAAACTACTCCCTCCATTTCATTCATTTCTTTACGTTGGGCTTGGGTTCCCCTCACAAAACCCGGCTCGACGTAAAGAAATGAATGAAATGGAGGGAGTATATAACTTTATTCGCCTAGCTTTCATGCCCATGTGGCAGTAACTGAACGCATACTCACAAAAAAAGGCCAGGTTGGCAGGTCATATGTGAGGTGTCGGGCCACCGTAGTGAAAAAAATTATTTGGCTAATTGTTCGAATCCTTTAATCGCGGAGATCGCATTAATTAATCGAAAATTTCCATGTATTATTACAGAGTTCGGAGTTGAATACTTCAAGAGTTTAGCAAATGCAACTTTAAAGGATGGTACTAAATCATCCTGGGCCGGTGGTTTTAAAAACGTACTTGATTCCAAGAGTAGTGTGGATTCACTGGTTTGTCTCTCTTTCTCTCTCATCTCATGATCAATATCGGTTTTCGCCTTTTCGGACTAAACATTGGAAAATGAGATAACATTACTGACGTGTGTAAATATAGGCGAATTTTGCCAGATGGGAGCCTCGGCATGGACGATTCAAGTACCGCCATCCGTGGTCACAGTATCAGAAAATTTGCGCCTTGACTCGTGATTGTGCTTGTAAAACCGAAGCTCTCCATAGCTTTCTATTTTCTCAAACGCAGGTAAAATCTTTATAAAGCATTAATATTTGCTCTATGCTTCGTATTGTGCCTTAGAAGCTCGAGTTGTGTTTGTTAGGTGGCTCGGGGTATCAAACACGGCTATTTTGTTACGAAATGATGCCATTTTCCAACGCCAAACACCAAATTCAAGGAGTGTCTAAGTAACACATGTTTAATGTGTTATTATTGACCCTCTAGAGTCAATCAACCGATTGATCCGAAAAATGCCTTCGACAATTCATGCAACTGACGCAAAGTCGTGTCAGAGAGTCGAACAAATTAAGTTCTGTTTTTATTTTTCTTGTTTACAATGTCGATCACATGTGAAATTCTAAAACAAGTACAATTAATTGCTTAATCTTACCATCAACAATAATAATATATAGAAAAATGTTTAAAATTTTATTTTTATTATCTTACCAAGATTAATATGAAAAAAAGCATTCTAGAGTTTTAGTTAAAATTTTCGTTATCAGTGCGTTTAGACGCTTACTACTATACGTAGAAACTAACAATGAGCATTTTTCACTGTCACTGGAATTTTCGTTATCAATGCGTTTAGACGGTTATTGTATGAAGAAACTAATAATAAACTTTTACAATTTGAATAATATCTGTATAGGCACCAAAGGAAGTGAAGGCAAAGTTCCAAGAGCCATTCTCAAAGATGAGCAGTGAATCAGGCAAAGCATTGAAAGAATTATCAACCGCAATGACAAAAATGACCCTACCCTCAAAAGCCAACCCTCATGTCCAAAATGCAAAAGAAGCTGCTGTAAGACTAAACATGATGCTAAGCTCAAATATATGGGAAAATGTCAGTCTTTTGGCCGTAACACCAGCAGCGACCGTGGCCTCGCTACTGGCAGATGTCGTAGCCTGCACAGAGAAAATCGCGGAGGCGGTCCAAGAGTTGGCCTCCCTAGCTAAATTTACCGACATTGCGGATACAGAGGTTACACCTGCACATGAAATATCTATGTTAGCTAATACTCGGTCACTCTCGTTCAGGAGTTATTCGATTATTGTGGAGGGTTCGTCACAATCTTCTCCGAGATCCTCCGATTGTGAGGATCCGCCTTCTTTGGCCATGGCTCAGCATAATGCAGAGTAATCACATCATTTGTGATTATCCCTCTTTTTAGCCTTTTGTGATAATCGTTTGCAAACAACAAGTTCATTAATGAGGATTCCGTAAGTGTGTCTAAGAGCATTGTCCGACATCGGTACGAATAGGGGTGAGAAAGTAATCATGTATTAGTAAGATTTTCTTCCAATTGGCCTCAAAAAAAAAAAAAAAAAAGTTATTCTGATTGTCAATTGATTTTAGTACGAAATTTTAATCTCATCAGTGATTACTGAACGTAGTAGCTCACATCAGCATTATTGAAACTAGTAACTACCAAACTGCATGTCAGAGAATCAGCTCACAATCACCAGACTCTACATACCTATCTAGAATTCTAGATGCATGCTGCCCGATGGATCCTGATGATATGATACGTACATTGTCGTACCTTAAAAATTATAACCGTATCTGTTAATGTCCCCTTTTTAATTTGTACGGAATATACCTTCAAAACCACTGAAAATGCTACGCAAGTAACGCAACATTCCGTATTTTATTACTTTATAAATATAAAAGCGCATTTCCGTATCACTGATTAACATTGAAAGCTAGTGTACGTATAGCTACCGTGGCCTCGCTACTGGCAGATGTCGTAGCGTGCACCGAGGAAATAGCCGAGGCGGTCCAAGAGTTGGCCTCCCTAGCTAAATTTACCAAGATTGTTGATAAAAATGTTGCAGCCGAAGATAAAAGATCGGTGTTAGCTAATCATGAGTTATCTACGATAAGTGTTGAGGGTTCGTTACATTTTTCTCCAAGATCCTCTGTTTCTAAGGAACCGCCTAATTCATTGGCGTTGGCTCCGCACAATGCGGAGTAAATTTTGTCAAATGTTATTACTTAGCATATTCTCTTTGTACCTTTAATTGATTTTGTAGTAGGCTGTATCAATATTTCATCTTTGTACTTAGAGTTATGGAATTGAATGGATTAAAGTAAAACACATGGTATTACGTAGCATCTAGTCACATTGAGCACATATATATGTATTTTTACTTCCAAAACGTTGAGTATGTAATTATGTATTAAAAGTACTTGAACAAGTACTTGAGTTTATTTAGCATGTTTTCAGAACAAGTACGCGGGTTACAGAATTACAACTGTGGCTAGGTAGTGGGCGTGTTGTTTATCCTTAACTGTCTTAGTTCGTTGTACAGTATAATTTATAGTTGTATTTTAGATTTACTTTATTGTAGGTGTTATTTGGTTATTATTTATCAGTGAGATGTTATCATTTCCGTAAAAAAAATAGTAGGAGCAAATGAGCAATGTATATAGTAGATCAATTATTTGGTCATTACAGCTTCCAGGCAATGACCAATAATATAAAGATGAGAAGTCGTTCTCCACTTTATAAAGCATCAAATCATATTTGGCTAAGTCCTCTTGGATGCGACAAATCGATCAACTATACTTTAGTGGAGATATCCTTAATCTTCACTCACCTACACGGCTACGTACACCACACAATTAAACAGCTTTGCTATACAAAGTCGTAAACGTCACGCGGTATGTAATATCCAGCAAAACGTCATATTAGTAAATGAAGCACTTCATAACCTACATTGTACTAATTTTATACAAAATCGATCGACAATAAGAGGAGTTTACCAAGTTTTATTTAGATGTACTTGCATCACCCCAACTAACAAATTGTTATATTAGTCGAAAGTTATAGAATTATATATTGAAACTTGTTTAATGATCGACTAATCTTAAGAAGTGTAAGAATTAATCATATGGACTTAAATAGTTAAATATCTCTACAACGCGAAACCAAGTATTATTGCGACAGATAGTCAGTACAAAAAAGTTGTTTTACATTTGTTGGTAAACGACGTACAGTAGTACGGCACGTCTTCTCCTATAAATAAGCGTTTTCTCCAAATATCTAGCTCATCAATCTTAGCTCACTGATTTTTTTTTTGAGCTAGAAAAGGAAAGCTATGGAGACTGCTGGAGAAAATTCAAGCAAAAGTAACTTCATCAGTGCTAAGCTTAACAAGATAAAAACTGATGCAGTTCATATCGCCGAGATCACAAAACGACTTGCACAAGATGATCCTAGACGGGTTGTTCACTCCTTCAAAGTCGGGTTCGCCCTCGCTTTAGTCTCGCTCTTTTATTACTTCGACCCTATCTTCGACGGGTTTGGTGTTAATGCAATGTGGGCTGTTCTTACTACTGTGGTTGTTTTCGAGTTTTCCGTTGGTAAGTCTTGGATAATACATATAAATTCAAATTTAGTCCATGTTTAGCGTATTCTTCTAAATATGGGCTACTCGTCTTGTTGCCAATTGATTTTTTTTTTTTTTTTTTTTACTTATACACGCAATCTGGTTATAGGTGCAACATTAGGAAAAGGTGTGAATCGAGTAATTGCAACAATTATAGGTGGCATGATTGCAGTGGGCGCTCATAGATTGTCCGGTTTACCAGGAGAGAAAACGGAACCCCTTTTTCTTGGCACCTCTGTCTTCATAACAGGTAATAACAAAAACTACTAACTAGATCAATACTATGTTTTATTTACGGATTTGGATATGAATGAATGATCCCGTTATCTTTTAATTTTATCTTAAAGAATGTTATAACGTATCGATTTTGATATAAGTTAATAATGAATGTATACAGCTACGGCGGTAACATTTATGCGGTTCTACCCAAAGCTAAAGGCGAGGTTTGATTATGGAATGCTGATATTCATACTGACGTTCTGTCTAATCTGCGTGTCCGGGTACCGCGACAGTGAGGTACTCGACATGGCTCATAGAAGGATTAGCTCACTTTTGATTGGAAGCACCACTGCAATGATTGTTTGTGTTGTAATATGGCCTGTTTGGGCTAGCAATGATCTACATAAGCTCACTGCCTCCCACATTGAAAAGCTTGGCAAGTTTTTGGAAGGTACTAATAGTACCATTTCTAACCTCAATCTGATGCCCTTGTGTTATTGGTATTATATTGTATCGATAGGACTGTCTTACACGAGAATTGTCCACTTACACCAAGCATGAAGCATCTTTGTTCTACTTTAGCATTGTTTATATCGATTCTAGATCATTTAATATACATTTTTGTGATCAGACCGCGGCAAAGTTGTACTTACATTACTTGGTGAATCGCAGTAACGTTAAATCGAAAATGTTTAATTAGTTAAATAAACACCGTAGCATGTCAGTAATGTTTCAGAAATTAATAATGTATTGAAACCATGACTAATCTATTGATTCAATCCAGAATTCGGAGATGAATATTTCAAGACTGCAGCAGATCAAATCTCCAAGGACTGTACTAAAGCATCTTGGGTTGGATTTAATAACATACTCGACTCGAAAACAAACGTGCATTCTTTGGTACGTATTTCACATTTTCACTGTCCCTGATTTCATTTTGTATACTCTGCAGTGCCAGTACTTATATAAGTATTGCTGATTACTGATACATGCATGAACTGAATTTCGGTAAAAACAGCACAATTTCGCGAGATGGGAGCCTCGACATGGCCGTTTTAAGAAGGACCATCCCTGGTCACAGTACAAGAAAATTTGTGAATTGACGCGACATTGTGCTTGTACAACTCAAGCTCTCCTCACTTTACTACTTTCTGAGACCCAGGTACACTCTTTAGTTTAGAGTGATTCATAAGCTGCTGAACATTTTTGATATTTTAAGCAATACTAAGAATTGGAGCATTTTCCTGATCAATTTACCTAACCAAATTAAAATGTAACGAACTGTAACGTTTGTTTGGGACGTTTGGACTAAAAATCGAGTGGCAGTACAATAGTACTCGACCCCTGTCTTAAACGAAAGGTCACATGCTCGATTCTTATTCTTAATCATGATCCCTTGCTCGGGAAAATGATCGATGTTATGATAATGTATAGGCACCAGAAGAAGTTAAGGCCAAGTTTGAAAAGACGTGTCTAAAGATGAGCATTGAGACGGGCAAAGCGATGAAGGAATTATCATTATCAATCCGAAAAATGACCCAACCTTCAAAGGCCGAGTCTCATATCGAAATTGCAAAACAAGCTTCTCAAGATCTCGACCTCATGCTAAGATCAACTGACATATGGAAAGATTTCAGCCTTTCTGATGTAACACAAGCAGTGACAGTGAGCTCAACGTTGGTAGATGTCGTAACAGGTACAGAGGAAATCGCAGAGGCGGTCCAAGAACTCGCCTCCCTAGTCAAATTCAAGAGCGTAAAGTTGGAGGGTGCTAAGGTTGCAGCAGAAAATAATGGAAGATCTAAATTAGCTAAACAAACATCGATTAACAGACGGTCTTTCAATAGTCATGTGATCATTGTTGATGGTTCTTGTGAGGATCCGCCTTCACTGGCTATGGCTCAGAATAATGCAGAGTAAGAATTTCAAGAAATGTTGTTAGCATACAAAATTCTTATACTTTTTGTAGTAGGCTCTATTTGAACTGTATACATGAGTTGCGGACTATTGAGGCTCTTTTCGTTTTCTAAAGACTATTCGTACTTTAGTGGATCGTTTCACTCGTCTAGCGAGGGGACGGATTAAGTCTTTTTGATAGCAAATACTAGGGCTGAGCAAAATATCCGATTATCCGATTATTCGAATATTTGATCCGATATTTGATCCGAAAATTTGGATAACCGATCCGATAAAGCGTTCGGATCGGATATC
>JBBYHQ010000014.1:2485548-2501820 GCA_038382645.1 Spergularia azorica
ATCAACTTCTTCGTCTTGACTAGCTGCATCTTGCGGTGACTTTAGTTTTTTCGGCCGACCTGGTTTTCCTTTCCCTGTCATGGCGCAAGTTGTTGGCTTGAGGAGAAAGCTACTCCACTGCCATGACATGTTATGTTTGTCTACATGGTACCCACATTGTTTGATTTTTGTGAATATTATACCCATTTGCTAAATTCTTATAAGAAATGTTAGCATTTAAGAGTGAAATTATGAAGTTGTATCTATCATTGCACCAATGAGACGTTTAAATAGTAATGTGAAATTAGAGTTTAGTGTTTCAAAATTACACATGGTACAAATATGAAACCTCAAAGATATACACAAACACGAAAACGTAGAAATCATGAGAAAAATAAAACGACAAGGGTACCATGTGAATGTTCCTAAGTATTAATTTAAGATTGTGTTTTTGAAGAAAACTGTAATTTAGTTCTAATCTATCAGAGTCTGCTTATTTAAAGTCGTACAATTAAAGACGAATATTTTATTTTAAATTATAGTGTCTGCTTTTTTTGTCCGTTTATGTGTCTGAACGCAAAAACTATGGTACATATTATACAAAAAAACTTGAAAATGTTGAAATCAGCTAAAATAGAAACACAACGGTACCGTGTGAATTTTTTTAATAATAAATTTTTTTTAAGAGGTTTAGTAACAATAATTTTTTTTTGAGGGAATTAGTAACAATATTTAAGGTAATTAATGCTTTTGAAGAAAAGTAAAGTTGTAGTGACATTAAAGACGTTGATTTGAGAGTATAAGTTCCCAAGTTTGTAGAATGAGGTTCACATGATGAAAATAATTGTCTACACAGGTTATATAAAATACAAGTAATAGTTCCTATATAAGGGCCAAATATTTATCGGTTCAAAATTTTCATCATAATTGGATATCACCATTAAGAGACCCGTGCAAAGCACATGCTTACATCTAGTATACTAGTATTTTATTTCACCCCTCAATTTTATGCGGTATCTCCTCCACCCTCCCTCAGTTGGTTTTTTTTCTTTTTCCATCTCTCCTCCTCTGCCATGGCTGCAACCAATAACCGTCTCTCCATGTTCATCTCCTTCTCTGCGAGCACAACAAATCTCCCACTTTCCCAGCCCAATCTTAATTCTTCGTCGATTCTCTCAAAAAGACCTTGTTATCTCTCATCTTCTTTCATATCGAAACCCTAATTTTCTCTCTCCTTCGTTTCCGATCTTAGATCAACCACAGCAGAAGATGAGGAAATCCAGTCACATGCATCACATCATGCTTATATTAAGATAAAAATTAAAGTCAGATCAAGACTGCTTGTAGTTTAATGTATTTCTCTCTCCATTTTTTGATTCATTTTCTAAAAAGTTATGATTTTTAATTTTTTTTTTATGTCTCTGGGTTTCTGATTATATCCGGGTTTTTCGTTTCACTTGTAGAAATTAGTAATTCTACAGTAAGACCGTCTCATCGTATGAGACCAATTAATAAGTTACTTTTGATAAAATTAGCATGTTACTTTTAAAATAGGTTGGCTTTGAAAAGTAATAGTTACTTTTGAAATGTGTGAGAGGTCTCATCGTATGAGACCGTCTCATAATAGAATTTGTGAGTAGAGATTTGTGATTTTCTTATTGTAGAGTTTTGATTTTTTGTTGTTTGTGTATACTAATTGATTAAGGTTTGAGAGGGGTTTGAAGTCCAAGCGAATGGCACACCGGAGAGATGTAAGCTTTCCGACTTTTTTTTCCTTATTTTTTTCCCAATTGTAATTTAAGTTTTATTATTTTGCTGTTTTTGGAATATTCAGATGTATGTTTAGGATTTTATATTCATTTCAATGAGTTATTTGTTGCATTGAATGATTCAAATGTTGGTCATAATTTTTGTGTCTTAACTTCAAGATTAAAATTTCTCTGGGAGTGGTATTCGGATGTGTAGGGTGTTGCTCGTAATTCCGGTATATTTCAAGTCAAAAATTTGAGAAGGATGTGCGTGTTCTATCTGTCCATGCATTCTCTTCAATATCTCCAGGTCTATATTCGTTGGTTCTCTGAATATTATGCTTTTACTTTTTCTTTTGTGTCCTGGTTTTGTGAGTAAACAATTTGAGGAGTCGGGCGGAAATTTTAAAATATTGGTGGTTGATAAGTCTCCCCCTTATATTTTTCTGTCAATTTGTGGTTCTTTAGATCAACAACCCTAGTTTTGCTACATCATTTTAGCACAAACCAAGAGCAGTTATTGATCATTAATTCCTTTTTTTTGGAGCAGCATGTACTCGTTTGCAACATTTTCTCTTCAACCATTGCTTCTTTTGAACATGGGTATAGCTCATCTCAAGTTTTTGAAATCTGATATCTTAGATTATGGGATTATGTCTTGCTTCTTTCATTTGTCTACTACATCGTCTGCATTTCAATTCATTAGTAATTCAAAGATGCTTTGTTGTTATAGCTTATTGGGCATATGAGCTAAGTGTCGAGCAAATTACTCCTTAAGTATCAGATATAGTGCATGATACAAGTTTTGGATGCTAAGAATAGTAAGCATATTCAACGTGTGCAGGGATTTGATGTACAACAACTCCACTTTGTAGTTAGATTATGCTTTTTATAGGTGCTTTGTATTGATTTTGTTCTATCTATGTGATTTCAAATGGGAGATTTTATACAGTTCTCACAGCCAAAAGGCTACGAAGACCCATTTGATGCTTCTCACGAGGTTGACATCTTTAATTTAGATTATGCTTGACATTTTATACTTTTACTTTTGGCTAAGTATGTAAGTGCATATTTTTTAGTGCTGAGATTGTGATTCTTTAAAGGCTATTAGTTCAAGATGAAAGAGCAATGTGTATGTATTTGTACAAAGATGTGGGTTCGCATCCCATATAGCCTATCGAAGAAAAAATTGTGATATTTGTATATAGAAACGACGCTATATCTAAAATTTTAGCTTCTACTTTGAGATGAATATTTGGAAATATCATTTCTAATTTGAGACGGGCAAAAATATTTATTTCATCTCTAATTTGAGACGGAATTTTATTTGAGACGAATATTACAATTCCGTCTCTAATACATTTGAGGCGGATTTTAGATTCTGTCTTTAATAAATTTGAGACGAGCTGTTTAGAGACAGATTGTATTTCGTCTCTAATCCGTCTCAAGCTGCGGTTTGAGATGGATTTCCTTCACAAAATTCCGTCTCTATTTAACTTGTTTCTTGTAGTGTTTTGGCAACTCTCTTTGTCCTGGGAGAATAATTTGGATTTTGGCCCTTGAGCGAGTTTAATTGCATGCAAGAATAAAAGATGCACATTTGCCATTGTGGATAGATACCATGGGTTAGATAATACCCCCATGTTGTATTGGTGACCATTGACTTCATACAAAGCGTGTGGTGCTCTTTTCTCCATAAGATCGTTAAATAATGGTGAAAGATCTAAGACATTAATGGCATTACAAGACCTAGGAACACCAAAAAAGACATGCCATATCAAAGTATCATAAGAAGCAACCGCTTCTTGTACAATAGTTGATCTACCACCTCTTCCAGTAAATTGCCCTTTTCCATTCCATTGGACAATTTTTCCACTCCAAATGCATGCAATCGATACTTCCTATAATTCCCGGAAAACCACGTTCGTTACTGGCATGTGCTACTGTATATTGCAACAACGACATGTACGAAATGATACACACACTATTTGACCGTGGTTGCTGCCATATGCATATATTCGTCAATTCGATCATATGATGCATCGTATGCCAATACAAGCATTGAAGCCGCGCATTTTTGCAATTCGGTTAAGCCAAGCCTACCAATGGCATCTGGTTTTTGCTCGGACCATGAATCATAATTTGTAACCCCATCAACAATGCGAAGGAAAAATGCTTTTTAATTGCATTCTAAATCTTCTTCGAAATGAGCCATCATTATAAGTTCTCTCAGGAGATGGAGCAAAATAATCTTTAAATAATTGAAGAGCATTATCTTCACGCTTTTGATCAATGATCTTTCATTTGCTCTTAACTTTTGGAATGATAGCCGAGCGTGTTGGTAACAGCTCAGTAAATGCATGCATGCGAAGATATTGTGTTTGAGGCATTGCCATAATGAAATTGTCTACGAAAGTATTCATGTGCCGATTAATTTGTGAACTTGTAGCATGATTCGCATCAAACTCGTTTTGATCATCATAATTTTAAATGTTGAGATTTTACTTTGTGTGGGTGTTCAACTTGATAGGGAAGACATTTTGTGTATGAAGCGGATATGATGGAAATAGCTAGGAGCGATGTGCTAAATATATAGAAGTTTGTTGTGGCAATGAAACGACCTACGTAGCTTTACATTTCACCATACCTTTTTGGTTGAAGTATGTCATTTCAAAATTTATTATACATTATTTAATTAGATTAGGAGTTCTAGGCCAATCACTGTGATTAGAATAGCTATTCAAATCCGGCACGTTATCGTCGTCGGGGCAAAACAAGTCGAGCAAGGGAACGCCATTCTTTTCGAACCCACTCGATCGTCACCCAAAGAACACTAAAAAATACCGTAAATTACCACGGTCAACACCACGAAGCGCCCATAATCAACTTCACCACTAAACGCCATATACAAGGGAACGTCAACAATATACCATGAATTACCATGGTCTCACAAATTATAAAGCGATCATTATCAGCTTCATCTAAAAAGAACCAAACACAAGTGGTAGAGGCACTCTCAAATAGTACAAAAATAAATACCACGAATAAAAATGGTCTCAACACGTGAAGTCGCCATTATCAACTTCACCTAAAAATACAAGACATGAGAGGCGGGCTTCTATTCAGACACAAATTTAACCTAAAATAACATAAGACTCTGAACTAAAATCGAACAAAAAACCTTAAAACATTAAAGCACGAACAAAACTCCGACGCACAGCGAAATCCCGCCGGCAGACATAATAGAAGCGGATGCACCTTTTAGAGTCCTCTTGGAAAGAGGCTCTGATACCATATAAGAAATATAATGTACGATATTTAGGGAATAATTTAACCTCAATATAATTCATAATAACTTGTTACAATGACCTTAGGTAAACCCCAATTTATACTAATACAAAACTTGTGTAAATTATACCGTGCTCCCTAGACCACAAACAACATCGTGGTCCAGGACACGTGTCGTCTTGTGATTCGCTGGCTGGAAAAAAAGAAAGAAAAAGCAGAAAAATCAAACACTTCTCCTTCATTTTGCAGTTCATTTACCCATTCACTCATTTTCTCCCTCCTCGGCTCCTCCCTCTCCCTTTTGCGCCCGATAATGGCACTCGTGCAACTCGCCGACGACTACGATGGCACCGTGACCCACACGGCCACACCGTCGTATAAGGTAAGTCCATGACTAATACCTTTAAGATCCATAACACGAACCTACAATATCCTTGAAGTTTTGATGATTATTTCAAATCTTTTTTATTTTAACTTTTTTTGTTCTTTTAAAATTTTAAAAGATCCATGAATGATCATGGTAAGAACCATGAACTTTGGAGGTAAGATCCATGTTACTGTAAATGTGGAATCCATGAATATCCATGGACTTTAATGTAATTATCCATATAACACACCCATAATATCCATGAATTACAAGGGTAATATCCATGGAATTTTACTTCTCAAATGGTTGTCCTAGCTAAATTCATGAATTCTAGTGTTCAATTTTTTTTTTTAATTTGAAAAAACAAAACAGAGTGAAGAGAGAAAATGGAGTTAAGGGAGGCGTCGAGAATGGTGGTGGGGGAAGTCGATGACGGTTTTGGAGGTGGCCGGAGTGACGTGTGGTGGTAATCGACCGAGAATGGAGTAGTCGACCGGCGATGGAGTCGACTGGCGATGGTAGCTGGGTTCTGAAGAAGGTAGGCCGGGGAGCAGGGGAGGAGAGAGATGGGATTTTTGGATTTGATATTTTTTTTTTTCTTTTTCTCTCTTTTGGACGAATCACAGTGTGACACGCGTCCCGGACCACAATGGTGTTTGAGGTCCGGGGACCATAGTATAACAACTGCAAAACTTATGTAACCTATCACATAATATATTCCTAAACACATATTCTACTATATATCGTATTCCTAAACACACATAATATTCCTTAACCGGAATTCTCCGGAATACTCCATTATATCCTCTATTAATTGTCGAAAACGGGATACGTAAAGAATCAAAAGAAATGAAGGGAGTAAGAACTATGTTAAACTCTCGAGTTTCCTCTCAAGTTCATGGAGTGTTCATAACTAGTACTTGGTTCTCCATTGAAGTTAATGCCAATAATGAGGGTTATCTAAATGGGACGTTGGATTGAGGTTAGTATGTAGACCCTCTTTCTCCATAATGTTTTGTGGTTTTCTCGAGATACCTCATGATTCTCTCTAACCACCACCACTTCTCTTATTACCATTCAAAATGTTCAAAAATAAAGCTCACCCATCTTTGGTTTTGCAGATAATTTAATGATTTCAGCAAAGGTATTCTTTATTAATTGTAGATGTTTGCTAGGAGGATTTTTTTCTAGAGTAATGTGTTGCAAGGGAAGAAATCAGAATGATGATGTTTTACGGTAGTACTTGTTGCGCACCAAGAACTGAAGGGTGCTTGTCATGGAACAAAGCACAATTGGTCGGTCAAATGGTTGTGGAGGTTAATTACACAGAAACTCTTTGGGGGTGTGATTTTTCTAGGTGATGGCCAATATGATTCTTAGAAAGAACACATGGTTTGTTACTCCAAATACTAGTGATTCTGAAAGTTAAGAGGGGTATTGGAGATTGGAAGGATCTGATTAATGACTTGAATGGTACTATGACTTCACTTGATCTTCTATCTAAGTAAACTAAAGGAAGTGCATTCTGTATCGAGAGTGCTTATGACCATTTTGGAGCCAAGTGGTGTGGTACGCAGTGAACATGCCAAAGTGATTAGTCTTTATATTCGTCTATCTTTGCTACATTTTTACATACTTCTTGGCTTAGTTTTCACGGATTACCTGTGATCTTATACATGTTTTTGTATGTTTTTACTATATATGTCAGTTATTACTTGTTTTGTGTAGAAAATATGGTTTCTATGCAAGTACTTTCCAAGATCGGAGTCTATACTTTTGTTTTGTACTTTGATGGACTCAATGTGCTGGACTCTAACGTCCTGGAAAACCGACAAGGTCGTAAGAGCACAACATTAGGCCAAAGAACAAAGTTTAGGCGAAGGATCGAGAGTTCAAGCCCCAGGCGCGACCCCGTGTAGCAAGTTACTACGCCAGGCGTGAGGCACAGCTCGTTGGAGCCACGACTGGCACGTCGTGATGCTGCGAGGCTCGAAGCAAAGAGCGGGGAACGACGGAAGCTTGTTGAGCCAATTTAACCACCTTTCTTCCGATTTTTCGGCCCATGGGCCCCCATCCCCCATTTTTAGCTAACCTAATATATGTGTAATAATAGTTTGTTCCTTAATCACCTTGATTAGCTTGATCACTTTTCTAATCTCCCATTAGTGATCTCCTTTATGAAAATAGATAATACTATTAACTTTATTGAGGTGCTTCAACTTGAGGAATATCCAATTACTTTCTCAATCCAATGTCATATCGATAGTTTTCTTAATCATGATGAAACCCGTTTTTAGTCGCTAAATAATCTTTGTTAATTAGTTATTCTATTTAATTAATTATTTTGCTTCAAATAATGTTTTTAGGATTAGATGTGTTATTAGCGGGTTGTTACTCTTTGTTAGAGTCACCATAGGAGTTCTATTACGACTACTTTAGTTATGCATCTACGCACTTCAAATCTTAATTTTTTATTTTTAAGATTAGTCGTTAGCTTTGTAAGCCTTTATAAGGCCACTCTCTTATTTTAATCAATGCATCAGAAATTATTTCTTTCACCTGTTTGTTCTCTTTATTCTAAAATATCTGCCTTTCACCAACAATCTTGGTAATTGAAGTGAAATTACAAACACTACGTTCTAAATTTGAGACTTCCATATGCAAAAGCATGATATATTCCAAGATTACCTTCTAGAGCTAGTTTAGTTGTCAATTGGATGAGCTTTTACCGAGAAACAATGAAAGATCAAATTTTTGTTTCCAAAATATTAAGAACTTTGACTGCTACGTTCTATCCAATTGTTACAACAATTGAAAACGCCCATGAATTGTCAGCCTATACATTCAATGATTTAATGAGCTCTTTGCAAACTCAAGAGGGGCGAGTTAATCTTTCAAAAGACCAAAAAACGAGAAGGAATTTCAACTGAAAGGCAAAAAATTTGGTGGTCGAGGAAAGGGTAGTAACAACTATTGCCGGTCGAGGTCGAGGCGTCGACAATGGTCGTGGCCAACAGAGACACAACAATCAGAAGAGATCCATTTTCTTTTGAGTAATATAATCCTTACATTTTCTCAAAAAAAAAAAAACCAAGTGCAATATAGATAATAGTGTTCAAAAATAAAAAGCTCGGCTCATCGCAAAAGGTTATGCTAAAAAACAAGGCCCAAAATTTGATGAGACTTTCTCTCCTATTGCTCTTTTTGAAACGGTAACATCTTTCTTATTTACCTTTGGCTGCTCAACTACATTGGCATGTTTATCATTTGATATTAAGTCGGCTTTCAGTGGGTGTTAGTGCATGGATAGTCAGTGTCATTCTATGGACAATGGGTATCGGTGTCATATTTTTAGGTGTCATATTAGGTGTCATTCGAAGGAATGTTGGTTTGTGAAATCAAAATTGTTCTCGATTGCCTATTGCTTATGATGGCTACTATAAAAGATTGTGTTAGTTTGATAGCTCATTTGGTAAAGCATTTGTGTACCTACATACACAAATGTTATAGGTGTAATTCCTACATGCCTCTAATCTTTAAGGTCATTCAAAGTACACTCTGTATCATTGCATGTGGCTTTCATTTTGTAGACACTTCAATGCCATTATATGTGGGTGTCATTGTATGATTGTTCTCATTTCACGCGAGCAGCGGTGCTTACATGATCTCGGCTTTTTACACATATATGTATAGGTGAAAGTGTTGTGAGTCTTGCGACTGGTGATTGATGAATTGATCACATGATGTGAAAGTATTGTGACTGGTGATTGACGCACTAATCACCTAATGTTTAATGTACTGTGAATTGATGGTTGATGGACTAATCATCGTATGTGTAAGTAAGATGGCAATTTGGTTATGGTACTCAGTTGTTTGATGGGGGAGTACCATAAGTTGATGAACATATGATGGAAAGTCGTAACCTTGTATATCGGTTGCATGATTGAAATGACCTTGATGGGCAATATTTATGGTACCCATAGGAGAGACTACCTCGCGTTTGGGTAAGGACCTCCAAGGGGTGTGCACACTAATGACTATTAGGCATGTTAAATGAGGGAAAGACGTTCCCCAACAAGCGAGTGAGCCCGCAATGCTATCTTTGCCACCCTCGCCTCGTTTCCCTACCTATTACCAATGATTCTATAAGTTGAATCTTGCAAGTTATGAACCGTATTGAGTTCCTCTGAACATGATTATGTAAAATGAAGTATATATATAGTCTACTTTTGATGTGAATCTACGAATGATATGTAATGTGATTCGTGAATTATGTGTTAGGAATAGAATATGTGCTTTGAGGTTCTTTGTGGTTGATATGATAATATATGTAAGTTAGTTTCGGGATTGTGCTATCATATTATATGACTTGACACATGGTTGGTATGAATGACACGAGTTGGTCTGATATCGTGATTTTTGTTTTGTGAGCCCTACTATGTTGTATGAGCCCTTGAAATACCCTGTTGCGTTCTTGCTGCGTGTATGTAGATGTATTGTCTAGGCTATGTTATTGTATGCATTGCTATTATGATCTTATTTTCTGCAAATAGATAGCGCATGAATAATGGGTTTGTTTACCCAATCTTCGTCTGTCTTAGGAATGTCGAACAAATGAAATGTACCTCGGTAAGACCTTCATTGGAATGGGTAGTGTTGTGATTTGTTAAATAATAATGTGCAAGTGCACGAGTATAGAGTCATATGCTAGTCGAAAGGACGATCCGCCAAGTCTAATAGAAGTCAGGTTGTAATAGATTCTGGTATTGCTAGGTTAAAAAGTTTTAAGTTGTAAACAAATAGTAATTTTTTTTATATATACTCTCTTCGTCATCCTTTAAACACCCCAGTTTCTTCTTTGGGGTGTCTTTATTTAAACACCCCACTTCTAAAGATTCTAAATAGGGTAAGTCTTTCACCACCCATTAACACTCCACTACCTCCAAAAATGATTAACAAAACACTCATTTCTCCAAAAAATAATACACAGTACAACCTATCTATTATCTCCAAAAGTAATAAACAAACCAACCACTATATATCTACTCCAACATTAATTAACAAGCTACCCACTATTACAACAATAATAAACAAAATCACTCCACCTTAATCCGTGTGCAAGGGAGTGCGGTATTTAAAGAGAGACGCAGGGAGTATTACATAATATATTCCAATCGTAACTGTCTCGTTATTGATTTATTTTTCAATGAATCTTATATTTTCTTAGGGAGATACAAAGGTAACATGCCAATTTAGTCTAATGATTCGTTAAATGGTACTGGATTTATGTCTTTAAACTAACTTAAAAAATCTGGTTGTTACAATACCGCCACCCATATATACCCCATTCCCCAATGATGTAAGGCACATTAATGCAAATTATTTCTTTAGAGGGTTGGTAGCATCTACTTAATTACTTTTTGCACCTATCCTTATTATTCAAGTTATTGTTTACTATATTGGAATCATCATCGAGTTTATAACTTCATTATGCTATCATTATAATCTCTTGGTTGCTAATCTCTACAATTCCTTTATATTGCTTTCTCTAGCGTTATTTTATCTTATTTCTTTTAGGGATTATTTCTTGTTCCAAACATGCTTGTTTATGTTATTTTTATCGTTTCCTCCATTAATCTTGCTATGGATATGATGTGTGAGTAGTTTTCATACTAGGGGGATGGGGCGATTGCATGAAGTCAATTTTTAACCATGTAATTAGTCTATTGGTGTTTATTCGAAACTTGATATAGTTGCTTATATGTCTTTCCCATGGTTTTAATACTCGACTTGGGTAGTTAAGTATGTAATTGGGCCGGCATAGAGAAATCTGTGGCCCGGTTTTGACACATGTAGTTAAGATGAATTTCTAATCCATCCATTTCCAAGTTTATTCTAGTGATTTGTACACGCTTATCAATGCTCTTACTACTGTTCAACCCTTTGATATACTAACTAATTAATGGCCAGCGTATCTTCGAAAATATATATATAAATTGTAATTTAGTGTGACCTTCCGAAAGGCACGTCACCTAGCTTTATTCTCAGTAGAGTAGACAATATAAGCAAAAGAGGGATCTTCATTGTCCGTAACAGAGGTTAATGTAAATCAAGTATGGAGTCTAATGAGATATTGAAATTCATTTACCAAGTTATCTAGAATAAACTCTGAAAAGGATGAATTAGAAATGATATAACAAAAGCTTGTAATCGGAAATTAAATGGATGAGTAATCATCAACATAAGACACATTGGAAAAATAGTTGTGAAAATGATGGGAAGTAGTGGACAATAGTGGAAAAACATCAATTTGTGTCCAACGGCATTCAGTAAGAACAATTTTTGTTTTTCCTGAATGGAAAAATAATTTCTTATACAAAAAAAAAATTAAAAAATATAAGGCTAAGTGTAAGATAACAATGTTTGCTTTCTTGTTTATTTCGTCTTCTTGCCTAAGTTAACACGTGAAAAATGTATTGCCTTTTGTAAGAGACTACAACATAAAAGCAAACTAGTTTTCGATAACCAGTAAAAAAAATATTAATTAGAAAAATATTGTTACTTAAAAAAATGGTGTGTTCGATACTTATGTTTATAACATCCTAGGTCAAGAACCAAATATCGATATTTTAACGTTTGAGTTTTTTTTTGTTGTTTAATTATGTTTCCATCGAAATTTTTCTCATGTTTTTGTGCAAAATTGCACATTAACCTTTAATAGAACTCGACACACTTAACAATCCAGTCCTAATAAATTGTTGATTTCGCATTAATAAGACATGTATGTAACTTTTCGTGTTATATATATGGATAACAAAGTATAGATTAAATTTATCTATAGTTATCTTGGAAATAGCATAACCAAATTATTTCTAATTGTTCCTTTCTAATCTATTTCCTTTAGAAAGCTAAGGTTTCTAACTCACCTTTTCATGTAGTATAATTGCTTCGTTGATTCCAAGATAATAAATTAAGATCACCAAAGCGCCTGTAAATTAGTACACAAATATATTACCAACTTTTATTTGTAGTTATAACATATTATTTGGTTGTCTTAATATCATTAATTGTTAAGTCTTAATGTTGATTCTATTACTAGTACCGTTGAACTTGACATTAAACATCAAATGTCCAAAAGTTCAAAATGCAACTTCCACTATCATACTTGTATTCTGAATGATTTTGTATATGTTAAACATCAAATAGAATTTCATCTCGGCCTCTTCACTTTCATTTTAAAAATATCCAAAATTAAGGAATGTGTACAAATTTTTTGATGGTGTATACTACACTTAGAGTATATATACTTATCACAACCCAGTTCATTCTCGTCTTTTTGAAAAACTTGACTACATAATGAAGCGTTAGGCATCAGGTACTCAGTTGACACATTAACCTCAAGAAACACACGTGCCAACATAATTCCATGACTTCTTTACAAACTCAATTGCTTGCAACTTAGGTTTAGCCCCTGAGACATTCTCCACAATGCTAAGTTGGCAGAGTTTAAGTTCAAACTAATATCCTCCATGTGAATGCTATTTCATCTGAGTTTGCTGAATCCTCATTCAAATACAAACGCATCCCCAATTATTTTCTTATTTGCAATAATATTCTCCCATAAATGACCAGTTTAGGGGGGGTTTATTATCAGACTTTTCATTTTTCTTTGTTCCAGGTTCAGTATTCAATAACATCAACAGTATCACTAATTTTTGATCCAATAATATTCTGAGTAACTTCAGGGTTTAAGATTTCACATTGATTCTGCAAATGGCTAGACCTTCTAATGCAAGATTTGTAATTCACAATTTCCAGTTGATTGCCTAAAAAATTTACTGTCGGGCTTCCACACTCATTATGCTCGGTTCGATATTTCCCACAAAATCCCCTCATTTCCGTCCATACTATAACCAATTACATTCTCATAATATTCTACATTTTTTTTGTCTTCCATTATCTTTAGCCATGATATCAAACTAAACAACCATAGGAGCAATGGTTGTTTAACTTGGAAGAAACGTTTCCGTCCTCTCTCTAGATTCCTCATCATTCAAAGTTTTTTTGTCTTATTATTGGTGCATTCAATCTATCTTGTTAATACAACTCATAGAACATTCTTATATACAAATAAATATTATTTCGCCTAAAAAAGATCATGAAACGTCTACATGCATGCAACATAAAAAGATTGCCCGTGGCATACCACATGAGTAACATTTATACCTTTGAAAAAATAGTTTTTGATTAATAGTTAGATCTTACATTACTTTTTTTTTTTGGTGGTAATCTTACATTACTTTGAGGTTACATGTATTCATTTAAAGAATAGTCTTGTGCCATTTTTCACAAATCACTAGATAATAATGACTTAATGCAAACATAGCATATTCTAAAACTATAAATAAAACACCATCAAAAACAAATATCACTCACGTGTCTTTGGAAAAATTGAAAATTTGATGTATATATGTGTAGTCTAAAGACATTACATACATGTACTTGCTAATAATGAGCTTATAGTGAAAAGGAGAATCTAACTACAAAAATAAAATTATTGCAGCCGTGATATTTGGTTGGCGATGTAAAAAAAGAGATGGGTGTTATCTCATTTTCAATGGATTTTGATGTTCAGTTTGTACCGTCCCTCGCTTCTGAATCTAAGACCTAACATAATTGAAGTAAGCATGTGGACATATAGATAAAATTATATCTACATTTTTTATTGATGCAAGAAAAACGTTATTTGATAAAACTTTATTTTTACTAACACGTCACCAAAATCTATTGCCTCATACACAATTTTGTCAATATAAATAACTAAGACATCTATGAAAAAAGCACATATGACACAAGGAATAACAAACAATTCTTACCTCGGATTTTTTACATGAAGCAAAATAAGGATGAGTGAAACTATTAGAGTCAACGATCCAACAAAGAGGTAGGCAAAACCAAGAAAGTCATTCTTTTCTCCTAGCCAATTCGTTGTTGACAGCACAAGTGTCTTCCTCCCACCAAACATGTAACTGTTGTAATTGTTCATGACATTCACAGTAATAATATCATCTGTAGATAGTTCTTCATTAATTTTTCCGTATAACTTTCGAAAGATAGGTAAAGCAGCGGTACGCATCCACACAATGAGATCCTCTTGCTCCCTTAGCTGATAACTCAAGGTAAAAAAAACAAGCGTAAGTGAACAATGGTTTTCAAATTATATTGGAGGTGAATGTAATTAATGGAAAGACATAAATTTCACCAAATGTAACACTACGGAATTTGGAAAGTGGTTTATGGAGTTGGTTTGTCCCACATTGGGAAACTAAGACTCATATGATCAGTTTATAATAGATTCCTACCATCATACTACCAACAAGGCCTTCACCTTTTAGAGTCCACGAGAGGATTTACGGGTCTAAGAGGTGACTTCCCATCTTATTGGGTTGTGTTGCGATGTACGATGGATCGGGCTATTACAGATGGTATCAGAGCAACCCTGCGACCGCGTGCTGGGTCCTGCGGTTAGGCCCAGACCAACCGTCTAGCGGGGGAGATCTTGGACCTGTATTGATGTTGGTATGGAATGGTTGAGCCGCGCCGAGGACGTCGCCTTCTTTAAGTGGGGGAGTTTGTAACACTACGCAATTTGGAAAGTGGTTTATGGACTTCACCTTTTAGAGCCCACGTGAGGATTTACGGGCCTAAGAGGTGACTTCCCATCTTATTGGGTTGTGTTGCGACGTATGATGGATTGGGCTCTGACACCAAAGGTAAAAACAACAATAATAATAGTAATATATTTGGCATTCACTATCAAAATTGTCGTTTATAATTGTAAATAGATAAAACAAAACAATAATAGAAAAGACGATAGGGAGGAAACACAAAGTGTAGAGAGAAAAAACAAAGAGACAAATTTTGTTTTCAAAGAGTACAAAAAATAAATAAATATAAAACTTTTTGAAATTCTAGAAAGAGATAGTACTCAGTAAAATCAAAACTTAGTTACTTTTCCAAAGAAAGTTATATAATTTAGAACGAATTTTTAAAAACTAAGTTCATTTTAACAAGTGTTTTTTTTTTTTTTTTTTGTGTGTGTGTGTGCTGGAGACTAGTATCAGGCCGCACAAAGCTCACTCTATTCTTAAAAGAACTTTTAGTCAGTTCAATGCTGAAAACAACTATGATCAGCATAATAATGGTAGAATATGGATCTTGTGGAGACCTCAACAAGTTCAGATGGATATTATTCAGAAATCTTCTCAGATGATACACTGTGTCATAACTCACATTAACTCTCAAAGAAGATTTCATGTCACCTTTGTTTATGCTGCGAATAAGGGTGACCTAGGAGGGATCTTTGGAGAGATATTTCAGGGCTTGCACAGAGCTCTGACCCATGGATCTTATTGGGGGACTTTAATGTTGTTCTGAGTGTGGATGAAAGGATTAGTGAGGCAGCACCTGTTACGAGAGACATAGATGAATTTGCTAATTATGTAAATCAGAATGGGATTGCAGACCTGCCTGCACAAGGCCATCACTTCACCTGGACAAACAATCAAGACCCTCCTGACAGAGTGTGGTGTAAATTGACAGGGCAATGGTTAATAAAGCTTGGATTAACCAATACCCTGAAACTAGTACACAATTTCTGGGCCCAGGAATCAGTGATCATTCACCCATCCTGGTGAGCATTCCCTTTGATAGCAGGCCAGTGATCAGACCTTTTAAATATCTAAATTGTTGGAGTCTTTCAAGCCAGTTTAAAAATGTAGTAGGTGAAGCATGGGAGGATGACATTAAGGGATGCAGTATGTTCAGATTCATGCATAAATTGAAGCAGGTGAAAACCAAGTTGAGACAGTTAAATAAGGTGGAGTTCAG